>JAHHUM010000309.1:393900-638205 GCA_036173005.1 Crenichthys baileyi
TTAATGGAGGAGGACAGGTCAGCAGCTCCACCTTCCTTCAGAACCAGTTTGTCCCATTTATTTCTACTGGTTTCTTTTTAGCTTCGTTGCTTTCAGCTGGTTTTTATTCCCTGCTTTTATTTTTGATTTGTTTCACATTTATTTTCATGTATTTAATATTTTTTATTCATTCTGACTATTTTGTTGTTTCTTTTGCTTCATTTTTGTTCTTTTATGAATCTTTTTATTTTATTTTTGTTTGTTTCTTTCCTTAATTTTATCTTTGATTTAATTTAGATTTGAATCTTTACCTTTTATTCAATATTTATTTATTTATTTTTATTTTTACCATCTTTCGTTTAATTGAATAATGACTTTCTGGAATTTATAGTTGTTTTATTCTATTCATATCTTCTCTTTTTATTATGTACTCTTATTTATTTTGTCACCATTTTGCTTCTTCAGTTTTGAATTCTTTAATTTTTGTTTTTTGTAGATTCTTCCTTCAGTTATTATTTATTTACTTTCTAAATTTTGTACTTTTTAATTGAATTAATTAATTTAATTTGTTAGTTTATTGTGTCATTTTTGAACGTTAATTGCTGGTATTTCTTTCTATTTTATTGAATTTTCTACCTTGTCTTGCTCTCCTCTTCCTCTCTTCTTCCTGTCCTCCTCCTTCTGTCCATTAGCTTCTCTCTGCTCTCCATGTATTATGCTGGAGTGGGCGAGAGACCACCGCCTCTAATGAGCCACTTCAGTCCCTCTCCTCTTTCACTTCACCTGTTCACCCCCCGGTAACCACGGGAACGGGATAAACAGCTCTTAATTGGCCGGCAGCAGTTTAATGCACTTCCTGTGGAGAGCTGTTGAGTGTTCGCCGAGGCCTCCACACACACACTGAGTCAGCGCAGGACAAAATTGGCAGTAATGTTGTTTATATTTACCCCATTATCCCGTCCAAACATGACACACACACACACACACACCAACACCGGGCCGTAATGCAGAGCTGGAACAGAGAGCTTGGCCATAATGAAATAATTGCTCAAAAATTATTTTTAAATTATTTGGTTAAAATTTTTTTTTTCGGGGAAAATTTAAATTTTTGCCATATGCTTTAGATGGACGAGGTAAAAATAATTTTAAACGGAGCCCCCACACAAATCGCGCCGGGGGCCCCATCTGAAAACCCGCCTCTCAATCTGAATAGAAAACAGTTTGTTTTTGTGCGTGGGGCCCCCCCCCCCCCCCCCGGGGGCTCGGATTTTGGGTTTTTTTGGGCCCCGTTAGTCCCCGGGTTTTTTGGGGAGTTGAATCAGAGAGAAAATAGATGGATAAAGGAGAGCTGGGGCCAAAAGACAAAGATGGCTCCTGTCCACGAACTCTGCTGAACAGAAGCTGCCTGGAAACTCTGGCTTTTTGTCTCTAATGGACCTGGGAAAATAGAAAGGGCGATGGGATGACTCCCAGGGCCCCTTTTGAAAATTTTCCAGGACTGATGGGCCCGGGGCATGTTTGGGCTCATCATTTGATTGGAAACCTTTAAAAATATAAAAAATGTGTGTAAAATTATATTACCACACAGAAAACCCCATACCATTTAAAGTTTCAGGGGAAATTACCCTTTTTCACTAATTGGGGTTTGGGGTATCTTTTTTTTCATGACTATTTTGAGTTAGATTCCACCAGAAAGGGATCAAAACCCGTGAATAAAAAACATGGGGGTTTGGGTTAAAAATAAAAAGGGGGAAATAACGCTAAACATTTTTTTTATTTTAGATTTTCCCCCCTTTGGCCGATGACTCCTTTTCCCTTTGGGTTTTTTTCCAAAGATCTTCATGAGGGGGTCGCCCAAAGTGGTTTTTTTAAAAAACTTCCCCGAGGTTATTTAGAAAAAGGGCAAGGGGCATCAAGCAAAAGGGCGGCTACTTTAAGGGAAACTAAAAGTAAAAACATAAGTCTAAAATACAATGAAAATGGCATAAACTAAGGAAAAAACCGTAAAAGACAAAGAGTTCTAAAATTTTGGGTACACACACACCCCACACACCGCACACCAAATATATATATATATATTTTCTATATTATATTTTTTATATTATTATTAAAATTTTATATTTTAAAATACTTATAAAATTTATATATATACATATAACACATATTTTATTTCATATATATTTCATACGTTATATTTTACATATTTTATTTCATATATTTATATATTATCCCTATATTATATATATAACGTATATATATATATATATATAATATAAAATATTATATATATATATATATGTATATATATGGGATATATATATATATATATATATTTATATATATGTATAATATATAAAATTTTATATATTTAAAATATATGTATTAAAATTTACTTATGTTATATATGTTTTAATATATTTTTATAATAATATGTATATTAAAAATGTTTTATTTTATAAAAAATTTTATAAAATTGTTATTTTTATATGTGTATATATGTATTATATGTTAAAAATTTCGCGTACTATATGTTAAATATTATATGTATATATATGTAAAATATATACGTCTGTAATTTTATGTATATATATATGTATATATAATGTTAAAGTAAAATTCCCTTGTTTTATATATTTATATATTTCGTATTTTTAAAATATGTATTTTTAAGTAGTACATAATGTATATTTTTATGTAATATACGGGATGTACATATATGTATAAAATATATTTTATATTACGTGGGATATATATATGTATATATATACGTAGGATTATAAAGTATATATAATTTTTTAAAAATGATTTTATAACGTATGTATATATATGTATTATATACGTTATTTTATATATGTATATATACATATTTATAAAAATTATCTCCAGTTGAAAGCTCCCCAAAACCTGGGAGATGGCCCACCCTTCATTGCCAGTATCAGCAGTTTTGGCTAAATTTATTTTCTGTCAAACGGGTTTTTTCAAAACCCAATTCGGTAAAAAGAACGGAAAAAAGACCCGGCCCCACTGTTTCTCTTTAAAATTTTTTTTAAATTTGTGTTCTGTGTCGACAAACCTGATTCCCCCTTTACTACCAATGTTATAGATAAAATTTAAAATTTCCCTTAAAAAAACCTGAAAGTCCTTTTAAAAAAGGTGAAAGCAGCCTTCGAACCCTACGCTGTTGATGCGCCCCTTTCGGGGGAGAGAAGAAAGTCCAGACCGTCGTGGTTCAACTAAAGTCTGGAGAAAAAATACCCTGTGGTACAACTTAAATCCCCAGATCGCCACAGTCAGCCTCCAGAGTTGAGCCCCAAACTAAAATTTCAGACAGGCTAAAGAGCAAATCCCAAAACCTGAAGGCTTAAACGCCCACAGATTAGTACCCAAAGCCCCCTGTGGGATGGATTTTTTGGTGTTTGTGGTTCTGCATGGAGGTCTAATGAAGAACTGGGTCAGAACTGTCTGCAGATTACCGCTGTCATAAGATCCATTGGCTCAGTCACACAACCATCAGGAGTCTCCATAGAGAAGAAACAGGTTTGTTCTTGATTCGCTTAACAATAGCTGCTTGGATGGAGAAGAAACCCAGACGGGTTTAAAATGGGTCAGTATAAACGGGTCACACAACAGTATAAAATGATAACCGAGATGTTTAGGACAGAGAGGTCTGAACTTCTTGTCCAGCATCCTGGAGGTCTTGGTGGACAATTTTTATATAGAGTCAAACTGATGGTTCATCTCTAGAGACAGTAGATGGTCCTGTGGAGAAATCTGGAGCTTCATCTTTTATGGTTTGCTAGTTTTATGAAAGTGTTCCTTTTAAATAAGGTCCAAGTCCTGAGCTGTTCATTGGATGAGAACTCTGAGACGGTCCTATGGATGAGGTCCAGCTCAGGTCATCAGAAGCTGTTGACTTTGCATGAAGATGTGCATCAGGTGCCTGAGGACCTGCTTGTTTGTTCCAGATCATGTTGAACTCCCTCCATAAGTACGAGCCCCAGCTGCACATCGTCTGCGTGGGCTCCTGTCATCGTCTGGTCTCCAACCTTTCCTTCAGAGAAACCCAGTTCATTGCTGTGACCGCCTACCAGAATGAGGAGGTACGCTGACACCATGCTGCTCCTCCTCATCATTGCTGCTCATTTTCCTCATCGCTGCTCTTCCTCGTCGCTCCTCCTCCTCATCGCTGCTCTTCCTCGTCGCTTCTCCTCCTCATCGCTGCTCCTCCTCATTGCTGTTCCTCCTCATCATTGCTGCTCCCTCCTCCTCATCGCTCTTCCTCCTCATCGCTGCTCATTTTCCTCATCGCTCCTCCTCCTCGTTGCTGTTCCTTCTCGTCATCGTTTCTCCACATGCTCCTCCTCATCGCTCCTCTTCCTCATTGCTCGTCCTCCTCATCGCTGCTCTTCCTCATCGCTCCTCCTCCTCATCATTCCTGCACATTTTCCTCATCGCTGCTCTTCCTCATCACTGTTCCTCCTCATGCTCCTCCTCATCACTCCTCCTCCTCATCGCTGCTCCTCCTCGTCGCTGTTCTTCCTCATCGCTCTTCCTCCTCGTCGCTGTTCCTTCTCATCATTGTTCCTCCACATGCTCCTCCTCCTCCTCATTGCTCCTCCTCCTCATCGCTGCTCTATCTCATCGCTCCTCCTCATCATTGCTGCTCATTTTAATCATAGCTTCTCTTCCTCATTGCTCCTCCTCCTCATCGCTCCTCTTCCTCATCGCTGCTCTTCCTCATCATTGCTGCTCATTTTCCTCATCGCTGCTTCTCCTCATCACTCCTCCTCCTCATCGCTGCTCCTCCTCGTCACTGTTCCACCTCATCATTGCTGCTACCTCCTCATCGCTGCTCTTCCTCATCGCTCATCCTCCTCATCGCTGCTCTTCCTCATCGCTCCTCCTCCTCATCATTGCAGCTCATTTTCCTCATCGCTGCTCTTCCTCATCACTGTTCCTCCTCATGCTCCTCCTCATCGCTCCTCCTCCTGATCATTGCTGCTCATTTTCCTCATCGCTCTTCCTCCTCATCGCTGCTCTTCCTATTCGCTCCTCCTCCTCGTCGCTGTTCCTTCTCATCATTGTTCCTCCAAATGCTCCTCCTCATCGCTCCTCTTCCTCATTGCTCCTTTCTCCTCGCTGCTCTTCCTCATCGCTCACCTCCTCATCATTGCTGCCCATTTTCCTCCACGCTGCTCTTCCTCATCAACTCCTCCTTCTCATTCTGCTCCTCCTCATCGCTGTTCCTCCTCATCATTGCTGCTCCTCCTCATCGGTCCTCCTCCTCTCGCTGCTCCTTCCTCATTCCTTTCTCCCCCTCCTCATTGCTGCTCATTTTCCTCATCACTGTTCCTCCTATGCGCCTCCTCATTGCTCCTCCTCCTCATCGCTGCTCTTCCTCATCGCTCCTCCTCCTCATCGCTGCTCTTCCTCATCGCTCCTCCTCCTCATCATTGGTTCTCATTTTCCTCAATGCTCTTCCTCATTGCTCCTCCTCCTCATCATTGGGCTGCTCATTTCCTCATCACTGTTTTCCCCTCATCACTCCTCCTCCTCATCGCTGCTCCTCCTCATCATTGCTGCTCCCTCCTCCTCATCACTGCTCTTCCTCATTGCTGCTCATTTTCCTCATCACTGTTCCTCCTCATGCTCCTCCTCATCACTCCTCTTCCTCATTGCTCGTCCTCCTCATCGCTGCTCTTCCTCATCGCTCCTCCTCATCATTCCTGCACATTTTCCTCATCGCTGCTCTTCCTCATCACTGTTCCTCCTCATGCTCCTCCTCATCACTCCTGCTCCTCATCGCTGCTCCTCCTCGTCGCTGTTCTTCCTCATCGCTCTTCCTCCTCGTCGCTGTTCCTTCTCATCATTGTTCCTCCACATGCTCCTCCTCCTCCTCATTGCTCCTCCTCCTCATCGCTGCTCTATCTCATCGCTCCTCCTCATCATTGCTGCTCATTTTAATCATAGCTTCTCTTCCTCATTGCTCCTCCTCCTCATCGCTCCTCTTCCTCATCGCTGCTCTTCCTCATCATTGCTGCTCATTTTCCTCATCGCTGCTTCTCCTCATCACTCCTCCTCCTCATCGCTGCTCCTCCTCGTCACTGTTCCACCTCATCATTGCTGCTACCTCCTCATCGCTGCTCTTCCTCATCGCTCATCCTCCTCATCGCTGCTCTTCCTCATCGCTCCTCCTCCTCATCATTGCAGCTCATTTTCCTCGTCGCTGCTCTTCCTCATCACTGTTCCTCCTCATGCTCCTCCTCATCGCTCCTCCTCCTGATCATTGCTGCTCATTTTCCTCATCGCTCTTCCTCCTCATCGCTGCTCTTCCTATTCGCTCCTCCTCCTCGTCGCTGTTCCTTCTCATCATTGTTCCTCCAAATGCTCCTCCTCATCGCTCCTCTTCCTCATTGCTCCTTCTCCTCGCTGCTCTTCCTCATCGCTCCTCCTCCTCATCATTGCTGCTCATTTTCCTCATCGCTGCTCTTCCTCATCACTCCTCCTTCTCATTGCTGCTCCTCCTCATCGCTGTTCCTCCTCATCATTGCTGCTCCCTCCTCATCGCTCCTCCTCCTCATCGCTGCTCTTCCTCATCGCTTCTCCTCCTCCTCATTGCTGCTCATTTTCCTCATCACTGTTCCTCCTCATGCTCCTCCTCATTGCTCCTCCTCCTCATCGCTGCTCTTCCTCATCGCTCCTCCTCCTCATCGCTGCTCTTCCTCATCGCTCCTCCTCCTCATCATTGGTGCTCATTTTCCTCATCACTGCTCTTCCTCATTGCTCCTCCTCCTCATCATTGCTGCTCATTTTCCTCATCACTGTTCCTCCTCATCACTCCTCCTCCTCATCGCTGCTCCTCCTCATCATTGCTGCTCCCTCCTCCTCATCACTGCTCTTCCTCATTGCTGCTCATTTTCCTCATCACTGTTCCTCCTCATGCTCCTCCTCATCACTCCTCTTCCTCATCGCTGCTCCTCCTCGTCAATGTTCCTCCTCATCATTGCTGCTCCCTCCTCCTCATTGCTCCTCCTCCTCATCGCTGCTCTTCCTCCTCATGCTCCTCCTCATCGCTCTTCCTCCTCATCGCTGCTCATTTTCCTCATCGCTCCTCCTCCTGATCATTGCTGCTCATTTTCCTCATCGCTCTTCCTCCTCATCGCTGCTCTTCCTATTCGCTCCTCCTCCTCGTCGCTGTTCCTTCTCGTCATTGTTCCTCCACATGCTCCTCCTCATCACTCCTCTTCCTCATTGCTCATTTTCCTCATCGCTCCTCCTCCTCATCATTGCTGCACATTTTCCTCATCACTGTTCCTCCTCATGCTCCTCCTCATCACTCCTCCTCATCGCTGCTCCTCCTCGTCGCTGTTCTTCCTCATCGCTCTTCCTCCTCGTCGCTGTTCCTTCTCATCATTGTTCCTCCACATGCTCCTCCTCCTCCTCATTGCTCCTCCTCCTCATCGCTGCTCTATCTCATCGCTCCTCCTCCTCATCGCTCCTCTTCCTCATCGCTCCTCCTCCTCATTGCTCCTCTTCCTCATCGCTGCTCCTCCTCATCCATACTCCTCCTCATGTCATCTCCTAGACGATTGTGGTTCATTTGCAGCCAGACTCTTACTGGGGCAGGACCACCAGTAACTCCAGGTTCTCCTGTAGAAACCAGCTGAAGTTCTGAGGTACCGGTGCTGCTTCTAACGGGTTTAATGATGAATGTTTCTCCTTAGATCACGGCTCTGAAGATCAAATACAACCCGTTTGCTAAAGCTTTCCTGGACGCCAAGGAGAGGTGAGAAGATCCAGCAGATTCAGAAACATTAGAAATATTGAATAAAACATCAGAGGGACTGAAGTCATTCAACAAGCTGCTTCATTTCTACGAGATTAACTGGTAGATTTATGGTTTTATTCATAATCAATAGAAGAATGTTTCTAATAAATATGCAGAAACCTAAAAATATTTGAAATATGAAATAATAATTATCAGAAGATCTGAACATTTTGTCTAAATTTAGTCTGAAAATATCTGAAGAATGAGGTGGAAAAATGATGGAAGATTAGTACTAATTTGGTTCCAAATCCATACAGGACATAAATGCTAAAGATTTATTTAAAGTATAAATAGAAAACTAAAGAAGACGTGTAATATTTTAGGAGTCAGTGTGTTAATTGGACCGGTACTGTGCTGCGGGTCACTCTGTAGTAAATAACAAACGGCTGCTAAACCCGCTCGGTGTTTCTCACCTGCTTATCAGAGCACACAGGTGATTAGAGCCTCATCATCATCTTCATCATCGCCACGGTGACAAGTGACACAGATAACTGATGTCTGACTCGTCCTCCTCAGGAACCCTGCGGGACGGGTTCTACAGGACGCTCCGGAGAGCCGCGTCGGGATCCAGCCCTGTGAGTCACGCTGAGGTTATGAGATGACTGGTGAACGGAGATGATCCTGATCATTTATCAGAGAGAAATGCTCCCATCCTGGAAGATGTCTGAGAATGAGATGATCAGCTAAATGTGATGCTAATTATATGAAGACCAAACCAGGAATGTTACAGACGAATGTTAGAGGACCTGGGAAATAATTCATGTAATACAAATACATGTCACTATTTTTAATCCCATGTGGAAACATCTGAACTGTGTGGCTGTTATTTCTTTGTTAGCTTTCTGTGTTTTTATATGTTTTAATTAGCAAAAGATCCATAAACACAGAAATATTAAAACTGAAGGAATTATTTTTTTATTTCTGTTGGAGATGTTATGGGAACCTGACTTTGTTTTTATACAACTAAACAGTGACGTTTTCTTACAGCATTCATTGAACATGTTTACTGGAAGTTTAAACTTAATATTACTTAATTTAATATCATAAACCGTGTTAGTTTTCAGGGACTGCAGATAGATAACATGCTCTGACATATTCAGCCATGTTGATTATTGGATATCTCCCTCCTGTAAACATGATGAACAGGCAGCTGAGTCCATTAGGATGCCTGTGGTGTGAAACCATGAGAACTTGGACTATTGGAACAGGTGTTCTGGTCTCACAGCTCCAGGTTTGACAGAATAATTCAACCAGCAGATCTTTTTGGACCTTAAAGCTGATGTCTCTGTCTCAGATTGGCCGCTGTGCTCAGCGGGAGGGGGCGGAGCTTTCCCCTACACCAGCAGCCTGCCGCTGGCGTCCCACCACCACCATCACCATGGTTACAAACCCCCTGGTTACCCGGGGAGACACACACCTTACCCCACGCCCTACCTAGCGCACCGCCCACACTCCTCAGGTGACTTAACATCAAAATATTATAATTTTGAATTTCTTTAATGACTTTCAATTAAAGTTAGAAAGTTTTGTTTTTCAATTTTATAAATATTTCAAAATCTAATTTTTCTCAAAATATTACCCATCCAAAAAACAGTAATTTATATTAACATAATTTGTGCAGCAGAAATTCAAAGATACATTTTATATAATTTTGATATATTTTTAGCTAATAATCTGTTGAGTTCTCCTGGAAATCTAATTTATCAGATATTTAGCAGATAAACTAATAAACTAATGCTGAGGAACGGTTGTTTCATCTTGTGAAATTATATCTATTTTTGAAGTACTTTTTTTTTTAGAACATTTTACAGAATAAAACTGGGCATGTCTGTGTTTTTGTTGCAGATATAAAAAAAACGTAAAAATATTAATTTAAAGAAGAAAAAGGCATTTTACAGCTCAGGTCAATAAGTAAACCTAATATATAACCCATCCCGCATCACATATATCTCAGTTCCTGTATGGAAACATGTGAAAATGTGTTTTTTTGGCTGTGGAACCATAAGAAATTATGTTTGATTTGATATGGAACCATGTGGAACCATGTTTCTTGGGGTGCTGTTCCTGTGTGGAACCTTGTGAAAACATCAGTTCCTGTGTGGAACCTTGTAAAAACATCAGTTCCTGTGTGGAGCCATGTGGAAACATGGTTTTTTTGTGTTTTGGTTTCCCTTTTGTGGGGAAAATTTAAAAAAATCAGTTCCTTGTGGAGCCATGTGGAAACATGTTTTTTTGGGGTTTTTTGTTTTCCTGTGTGGAACCATGTAAAAAAATCATTTTCCTGTGTGGCACCATGTGGAAAATGTTTTTTGAGGTTGTTGTTCCTGAGTGGAAACCATGTAAAAACATCCGGTTTTCCTGGGGGGAACCCATGTTAAAAACATCAGTTCCTGTGTGGAGCCATGTGGAAAAAATGTTTTTTTGGGGTTTTTTCCTGTGTGGAAACCATTAAAAAACCCCAAATTTCCTGTGTGGGGCCCATGTGGAAAAATTTTTTTTTCTTGGGGGGTTTTTTTCCCTGTGTGGAACCATTTAAAAACATCAGTTTTCCTGTGTGGGCACCATGTGAAAATTCAGTTCCTGTTTTGGAACCATGTGGAAACATGTTTCTTGGGGTGTTGTTCCTGTGGGGGGAACCATTAAAAAAACCGGTTCCTATGTGGGAAACCCTTAAAAAAACATCAGTTCCTGTGTGAGGGCCATGTGGAAAAATGTTTCTTGGGGGGTTGTTTCCTGTGTGGAACCATGTAAAAAAATCAGTTCCGTGGGGGAACCATGTGAAAACATGTTTCTTGGGGTGTTGTTCCTGTGTGGAACCATGTAAAAACATCAGTTCCTGTGTGGAACCATGTGAAAACATCAGTTCCTGTGTGGAGCCATGTGGAAACATGTTTCTTGGGGTGTTGTTCCTGTGTGGAACCATGAAAAACATCAGTTCCTGTGTGGAGCCTTGGGGAACATGTTTTTTGGGGTGTTTTTTCCTGTGGGGAACCATGTAAAAACATCATTTCCTGTGTGAACCATGTGGAAACATGTTTCTTGGGGTTTTTTTTTCCTTTTTGGGGAACCCAGTAAAAACACCATTCCCCGTGTGGAACCATGAAAAACATTTTTTTCCGGTGTGGAAACCCATGGGGAAACATTTTCTTGGGGTGTTTTTCCTGTGGGGAACCTTGTGAAAACATCAGTTTCTGTGTGGAACCATGTAAAAACATCATTTCCTTGGGGAACCATGTGGAAACATGTTTCTTGGGTGTTGTTCCTGGTTGGAACCATGAAAAAAACATCATTTCCTGTGTGGAACCATGGGGAAACATCAGTTCCTGTGTGGAGCCATGTGGAAACATGTTTCTTGGGGTTTTGGTTTCTTTTGTGGAAAAACCCATGTAAAAACATCAGTTTCTTTGGGGAAACATGTAAAAATTGTTTTTGGGGTGTTTTTTCCCTTTTGGGGAAACCTTGTAAAACATCATTTTCCTGTGTGGAACCATGTGGAAACATGTTTCTTGGGATGTTGTTCCTCTGTGGAACCTTGTAAAAAACATCATTTTCCGGGGGGAAAACATGGGGAAAAATTTTTTCTTGGGGGTTTGGGTTCCCGTGGGGGAACCTTGTGAAACATCATTTCGTTGGAAACTTGAAAATGTGTTTCTCGGGGGTGTTTTTCCTCTGTGGAACCTTGTAAAAAACTAGTTCCTGGGGGACACATGTGGAAACAGTTTTTTGGGGGTGTTGTTCTGGTGGAAACATGTAAAAACATCATTCCCTTTTGGGGGGAACTTGTGAAAACGTGTTTCTTTGGGGGTTGTTCCTGTGGGCCTTTGTAAAAGCATAGTTCCTGTGTGGAACCTTGTGAAAACATATTCCTGGGGACCCATGGGGAAAAAACAGTTTTTTGGGGGTGTTGTTCCTGTGTGGAACCATGTAAAAACATCTTTTCCGTGTGGACCATTTTAAAACTGTTTCTTGGTGGTGTTCCTGTGGGGAACATGAAAAAACATCATTCCTTGTGAACCCTTTGGGGGAAAACAAAATTTCCTTTTTGGAACCTTGTGAAAATGTTTTTTCTGGGTGTTTTTTTCCTGTGGGGGGTTTTAGGATCTGTGTAGGGAAAAACCCAGAACGCCCCCGCGGGCAGCATGACATAAATGACTTTTATCAAAAAAAAACCACTCTCATAAAAAGGGGGAACAAAAAAAGCATGGCATGGTCCACAAAACAAGACATGAATGGAGACAATGATTCCCCAAGACTAACCCGAACAGGTGTGAAATATGGAGTGAAAACCAGTGGAGCAAGAAGGCAGATGCAAGGTCCCGGGAACCAGATAAGACAATTAACGAAAAGAAAGTGGCGGAGCAAAAGAGACTCTTAAAAACAAACAAAAAAATAAAGATGACCAGAACCAAAAAAACCCAAAATTGCAAAACATGACAAGACAAAAAATAACCCCAAAAATTTAAAAAAGCATGATTCAAACTGTGAGGAATTAAGAAAAACCCCCGAAAAAAAACAGAAAAAAGATTTTAAAACCCTTACTGTGAAAAAAAAAAAGAAAAACAAAACCCAAAAACCAAAAACCCCCAAACATAAAAGCGGAACCTTTTAAAAAAATCGTTTCCCGGTGGGAACATGTGGAAACAGTTTCTTGGGGTGTTTTCCTTGTGGAACCTTTTAAAACATAGTTTCCCGTTGGAACATTGGAAAACATGTTTCTTTGGGGGTTTGTTCCCTTGGAACCTTGTGAAACATCGTTCCTTGTGGAAAATGTGGAAACATGTTTCGATGTTTTTCCTCGTGAAAACCCGTGAAAAAATCTTTCCTGGTGGGAACCCTGGAAAATTTTCTTGGGGTTGTTCCTCTGTGGAACCTTTTGTTTTAAAACACATTCCTGTTGGAAACCCAAATGAAAACGTATTTCTTGGGGTTTGCTCTTTGGAACCCTGTGGAAACGTGTTTCTTTGGGGGGTTGTTCCTGTGTGGAACCAGAAAACACAGTTCCCGTGTGGAACCTGTGAAAACATAAATTCCCTTTTTGGAAAAATGTGGGAAAACGTGTTTTTTGGGTGTTTTCCTGGTGAACCCCTGTTAAAACATATTCCTGTGTGGAACCTGTAAAAAAATGTTTCTCGGGTGTTTTCCGTGTGGAACCTTGTAAAAACACAGTTTTCCCGGTGGAACTATGTGAAAACATGTTTCTTGGGTGTTGTTCCCCGTGGAAACCTGTAAAAACATCGTTCTGGTTTGGAACCCTGTAAAACATCAGTTCCCGTGTGGAAAACCCTGTGGAAAATGTTTCTTTTGGGGGTTGTTCCTCTGGGAACCTGTAAAAACATCATTTCCTGTGTGGAACCTTGTGAAAAATCAGTTCCCGGGGTTTGGAAACCCTGTGAAAACGTGTTTTTTGGGGTGTTGTTCCTCTGTTAACCCGTGAAAAAAACTTCCTTGGGGGAACCCTTGAAAAAATGTTTTTGGGTGTTGTTCCCGTGTGGAACCAGTAAAAAACATCTTTCCTGTGTGGAGCATGGGAAAAAAGTTTCTTGGTGTTTGGGGTTCTGTGTTAAAAAATGTAAAAACATCAGTTCCGTGTGGAACCTTTTGAAACATAAATCCTTTTTGGGAACTTGTGAAAACATCAGTTCCTTTTGTGAACCAAGTGAAAACGTGTTTCTTGGGGGGGTTGCTCCCGGTGGAACCATGTGGAAACGTGTTTTTGGGGTTTGTTTTTTTTGTGGAACCATGTAAAAAAATCATTTTTGTGTGAACCTTTTGAAAAAATAGTTCCTTTGTGGAACCTGGAAAAAAAATCAGTTCCCCTTTTGGGAAAACCCAAATGAAAACGTTTTCTTGGGGGGTTTGTCGTGTGGAACCATGTGGAAAAGTGTTTTTTTGGGTGTTGTTCCGGTGGGAACCCTTAAAAAATCATTCCCTGTGGGAACCCGTGGAAACGTGTTTCTTGGGGTGTTGTTCCCTGTGTGAAAACCTTGTAAAAAAATCAGTTCCTGCGTGGAACCATGTGGAAACGTTTTTTGGGTGTTGTTCCTCTGTGGAACCTTGGGAAAAACATAGTTCCTGTGAAACTGTGGAAAACATGTTCTTGGGGTTTGTTCCTCTGTGGAACCTTGTGAAAACATCAGTTCCTGTGTGGAAACATGTGGAAACATGTTTCTTGAGGTGTTGTTCCTCTGTAGAACCTTGTGAAAACATCAGTTCCTGTGTGGAACCATGTGGAAACATGTTTCTTGGGTGTTGTTCCTCTGTGGAACCTTGTGAAAACATCAGTTCCTGTGTGGAACCAAGTGAAAACGTATTTCTTGGGGTGTTGCTCCTGTGTGGAACCATGTGGAAACGTGTTTCTTGGGGTGTTGTTCCTGTGTGGAACCATGTAAAAACATCAGTTCCTGTGTGGAACCTTGTGAAAACATAAGTTCCTTTGTGGAACCATGTGCAAAACGTGTTTCTTGGGGTGTTGTTCCTGTGTGGAACCATGTTAAAACATCAGTTCCTGTGTGGAACCATGTGAAAACATGTTTCTCGGGGTGTTGTTCCTGTGTGGAACCTTGTAAAAACATCAGTTCCTGTGTGGAACTATGTGAAAACATGTTTCTTGGGGTGTTGTTCCTCTGTGGAACCATGTAAAAACATCAGTTCCTGTGTGGAACCATGTAAAAACATCAGTTCCTGTGTGGAACCATGTGGAAACATGTTCCTTGGGGTGTTGTTCCTCTGTGGAACCATGTAAAAACATCATTTCCTGTGTGGAACCTTGTGAAAACATCAGTTCCGGTGTGGAACCATGTGAAAACGTGTTTCTTGGGGTGTTGTTCCTCTGTTGAACCTTGTGAAAACATCAGTTCCTGTGTGGAACCATGTGGAAACATGTTTCTTGGGGTGTTGTTCCTGTGTGGAACCATGTAAAAACATCAGTTCCTGTGTGGAGCCATGTGGAAACATGTTTCTTGGTGTGTTGTTCCTGTGTGGAACCATGTAAAAACATCAGTTCCTGTGTGGAACCTTGTGAAAACATAAATTCCTTTGTGGAACCTTGTGAAAACATCAGTTCCTGTGTGGAACCAAGTGAAAACGTGTTTCTTGGGGTGTTGCTCCTGTGTGGAACCATGTGGAAACGTGTTTCTTGGGGTGTTGTTCCTGTGTGGAACCATGTAAAAACATCAGTTCCTGTGTGGAACCTTGTGAAAACATAAGTTCCTTTGTGGAACCATGTGAAAACATCAGTTCCTGTGTGGAACCAAGTGAAAACGTGTTTCTTGGGGTGTTGCTCCTGTGTGGAACCATGTGGAAACGTGTTTCTTGGGGTGTTGTTCCTGTGTGGAACCATGTAAAAACATCAGTTCCTGTGTGGAACCATGTGGAAACGTGTTTCTTGGGGTGTTGTTCCTGTGTGGAAACATGTTTTTTGGGTGTGGAAACATGTTTTTTGGGTGTGGAAACATGTGTGTGTTTCTGTATAAATGTAACCAGTTTTCCATTTGGATTGTGTTCCATCAGTGAACCTGATCTCTGAAGGTGTTCAGGTGCTACATGAAGGTTGGAGCAGCTCCTCTCTTCGTCCAGCCTCCTCTTCCTCCTCCTCCTCTCTTCCTCTGGCCAGCAGCGGGCCGGCCTCACAGGCTCCTCCCCCTCCTCACAGCTCCAGGTGAGACACCGCCTACACTCTGACTTGGTAGACCTGAGCCCAGGTGTAAACCAGGTATTTTTGTGTTTTTAGCCAGTATCCGTGTCTGTGGACCGTTGGCTGCTCAGAGACAAGCCCCTCCCACTCACCATGTAGTACGCCCCATGGACCAATCAGCAACGAGCACAGCATCCAGCCTACTGGTCACGGTCGAGTGGGCGGAGCTGGGTGGTCGCCTGGCCACACCCACTCTTTCTGAGAAGGACAACAATGGTTCCAACAATAAGACAATGTGTCTGAAATCCAACAAATGCTAAGAAAACACGAATCATTCAGATGTTTTATTTAGTAGAAAGAACAGAATCATGAAGACATTTTATCCAGATCACGATGAAGGCTGGAAGGACCTGGATAAAAATGAGTTTTAATTCAATTATTGTGAAGTTTGTTTTCAAGGCAAGAACGTTAATGTGTAAAATAGAATCTGTGTATCTCCAAAATAAATCATCTGCATGTAAGTGAATAAATAAACGTGTTTTAGTACATTTAGTTCGAAACCTCGGAGGTGTTTACGAGTAAATATTTTCAGGGTACATGAAAACTGCTGCACCTGTTTAACATCCAGCTAAATATTCTTCATGTAGATAATTAATGCTTTGTGGACTAAGTGACTAAAAGTGGCTCGTTAGTATGACATGATTTCATTTCACTTGATAAACTTGTTTAAAGTATTCAAATTAACCATTTTGATCTTGTTTTAACAATAAAGTGATGCTGTGGCGCCCTCTGGTGTCAAATATCTGCTCGTACTCGTCTTGTTATGGCCTGATGTTACTGTGTGAAAATAAAACTTTAAATGTTTAAATGATTCTTGCTGAGACAGAACGGAAACCTTTGTTAGGCTAAAGGAAAATGTTCTTATTTTATTTTGTCTTTATGGAGACAAACAGAAAATAAAAGCCGTAATTGCTGGAATGATGTAAATGTTTATGATTAAATAAAACAATGTTCATCTGAAGATTGGTTTCTTTAATTCTGCTGTTTTGTGTTTTTGCTTAATGCAGCATAAGGACAAGGCTCTGACATTTATTTACTTTTATTCAAAATGAAAACATGCAAAGTAACAAGTAGCTCAACGTGCTTTAGATGTTTGTTTGAAGAATGAAACCGGAATATAAAGTGATTCTCTGAATTACAGCTTTAATTCAATTTAAGTCAAATTTTTTATAAAATTCCTTATTTCTAATCATCATAGAAAACTGAAAGGCTTTTATTTTGACACGGTGCTTGCTAAAAGCTGACCGGAAGTGCTTCCACAGGGATCCGGGTGCAGTTGCTTTGTCCGTCAGTGAAAGCCCTCCGTGTTTCCGACTGAATGAACAGAAATTGGATGGCCTTTCTTTCCGCTTAAAACGTCGTTTTAAAGGTCTTCATTTTGTTTCTATTTACTCCTTGAATTGCCATGTTTGTCTTTTTCCTGTTTCCGGTCTGAAACCGGCGAGCTTTATGCGGATTTTACCTAATTTGCCTGCTAAATATTCACGCGGAACATTGTGGCCAAATCTGGGTCAAATTTAGAGAAGTTTTTCTTTCGGTGAAATCTTAACAGCTTTTTCACATTTTCTTTGATTGTTTCTATTGACATTTGACGTGTTCGGGATTTCGGCTTTAGTCGTTCGTGTTGTAACTCGCCATAAATCCGAGAAGCCAAAGCATTGGTGCGTTAGCATCGTGCTAATTAGCTGACAATAAATGACCAAACAGATCATTGTGAATTTTCCTGGAGGTTTTGTAAAGCTCTTCTGGACTGAAGGAGATGCAAACAAAATAATAACTTCTTCACCCCTTTAACAAACACGAAGTTTAGCGCAAAACACTGAATAAATTCCAGAAATTGATCCATATTTAAAGAGTTATTGGTGGAATGGCTGGACTACAGCTTAAGCACAACATTTCAGCTGTGAACGTCGGCAGTGGCAGCATCATGCTGTGGGATGCTATTCTTCATTAGTCCTAGAGGAAAACCTGTTAGAGGCTGCAAACATGTTCCGACTGGGATGGAGGTTCACCTTCCAGCAGGAGAACAACCCTAAACATCCAGCCAGAGATATGATGGATGGTTTAGATAAAAACATATTCATGTCTTAGAATGGCCTAGTCCAAGTCAAGATTTAAAGTCACCTAAATAATTGTCTCCAACAAGTTTTACATCTGTTTTCCAGGTGGGAGCAGCTCCTAATCAGCCGCCTGTCATGGCTCACATCACCATCAACCAGTACCTGCAGCAGGTGACCTCTGAACTTCACCCTGCCCTCATCTGGTCCGTCTTTCCCTTCGTCTTCATACGGAACTCTGTGTTCTCCTACAGATAAACGAGGCCATCGAGAACCATGAGGGCTCCTTCTGTGCCGAGCTGCTCTCCTTCAAGCACCCCCACGTGGCCAATCCCCGCCTACAGGTAAGGCCCCGCCCATTCAGGCACAGAGTTAGGGTTGCTAGGATACAGCCTCTCCTGTGTGTGTGTGTTTCAGCTGTCCAGTCCGGAGGAGAAGTGCCAACAGATTCTGGAGCCACCGTACGATGAGATGGTGGCGGCTCATCTCAGGTGAGACTCGCAGCTGGATCGTTGATTTTTCATGACTGACCCTAAAGTTCTGACACCTGTGTGGGTTACAGGTGTACATACGCTGTGGCCAATCACGACTTTGTAGAAGCATACAAGTTCCAGACGCTTGTTGTTCAATATCCTTTATAAAGTCTTCATCTGTGAGTATAAAATGTGTTTGGATCAATGACCAATAATCAGTCCCGATCAGACCCTTGACCCCTGACGTCCTTCCTGAGAGCCTTCCAGTCCCACAAAGAGGAGAACTGGTGAGTTTGTGCTGAAGCTGAAGCTGCAGTGAACACGCTGGCAGTGAACGCAGCATCACTCATGTGTTTGTGTTTCAGGGCTCTGCCCGTCATGTTCGCCGCCACCCTGGACCTCCGGATATTCGCCAGCAATGTGAGCCTGGTTCTGATGTCATCTGCTTTGTTCAGTAATAATACAGAACAATAATAGGTCCAAATGTTTTCAATCATATTGAAATATGGGTTCATGCTTCATTAAGGGAGAAACGACATTAACATTAAAGACGTCAGACGTCCAGTTTGTACCGAGACAAATATGTGTTAGTTTGATGTAACCATGAAAGTAAGAGTTTCTCCTGGCTGGGAACCAGCAGAACCAGCCACTGGTTTAACTGGGCCTGGTTCTGTGTGCTTTCAGGCAGAGCAGCAGCTGCAGAAGAAAGGAAAAGGACATCCGGGTGAAATGTTGGAGAAAGCAGCCGAGCAGCTGATGAGCTGCTTCAGAGTGTGCGCCAGCGATAAGTCGGTCTCTCTCTGCATTAACCCGTTCTGATGCTCTGGTTCTGCCAGACGCCGCCGCTCACCTGTTCTGTTCTGACCCGTCACAGCCGAGCCGGCATCGACGACTCCAAGAAGTGGGGGATGATGTTCCTGAGCAACCAGCTCTTCAAGATCTACTTCAAGGTGCCTCCTCTGTCTCTACATGCTGAATTACGTCAGAACTGAGATGAAAGTGATGATCTGCTGGTTTGGACTTTCTGCAGATCAACAAGCTGCACCTGTGCAAACCTCTGATCCGAGCCATCGACAGCTCCAACCTGAAGAACGACTACAGTCCAGCTCAGAAGGTCACCTACAAATACTACGTCGGCCGCAAAGCCATGTTCGACAGCGACTTCAAGACGGGTAAGTCCCGGCGGGGCGGGGTGGCGCGGCAAGGCGATGCGAGGCGATGCGAGGTGAGGGGAGGCTATGCAAGGCGATGCGAGGCGAGGCGATGCGAAGAGAGACGATGCGAGGTGAGGGGAGGCTATGCAAGGCGATGCGAGGCGAGGCGAGGCGATGCGAGGCGATGCGAGGCGATGCGAGGTGAGGCGAGGCTATGCAAGGCGATGCGATGCGAGGCGATGCGAAGCGAGGCGATGCGAGGTGAGGGGAGGCTATGCAAGGCGATGCGAGGCGATGCGAGGTGAGGCGGCTATGCAAGCGAAGCGAGGCGATGCGAGGTGAGGGGAGGCTATGCAAGGCGATGCGATGCGAGGCGATGCGAAGCGAGGCGATGCGAGGTGAGGGGAGGCTATGCAGCAAGGCGATGCGAGGCGAGGCGATGCGAAGCGAGGCGATGCGAAGGTGAGGGGAGGCTATGCGAGGTGATGCGAGGCAGAAGGCGATGCGATGCGACGACGAGGCGATGCGAGGTATGCAAGGCGATGCAAGGCGATGCGAGGCGATGCGAGGCGATGCGAGGCGAGGCGATGCGAGGTGAGGCGAGGCTATGCAAGGCGATGCGAGGCGATGCGAGCGAGGCGATGCGAAGCGAGGCGATGCGAGGTGAGGCGAGGCTATGCAAGGCGATGCGAGGCGAGGGGCGATCGGCGAAGCGAGGCGACGATGCGAGGTGAGGGGAGGCTATGCGAAGCGGGGATGCGAGGTGATGCGGGGCGGATGCGATGAGAAGCGAGGCGATGCGAGGTGAGGCGAGGCTATGCAAGGCGATGGGGAGGCGATGCAAGGCGAGCGATGCGACGAGGCGATGCGAGGTGAGGGAGCTATGCAAGGCGATGCGAGGCGAAGCGAGGATGCGAGGCGAGGCGATGCGAGGAAGCAGAAGCGATGAGGCGAGGGGCGATGCGAGGCGAGGTGAAGCGAGGCGATGCGAGGCGAAGCGAAGTGAGGCGAAGCGATGCGAAGCGAGGCGAGGCGAGGCGAGGCGAAGCGAAGCGAGGCGAAGCGATGCGAAGCGAGGCGAAGCGAGGCGAGGCGCGGCGAAGCGAGGCGAGGCGCGGCTCTAAGTGTCCCAAACATGGAGGCCAACCTGTAAACTGTGATGTTTGTGTGCAGCTGAGGAGATGCTGTCCTACGCCTTCGACCACTGCCATCGCTCCAGCCAGAAGAACAAGAGGATGATCCTGATCTACCTGCTGCCTGTCAAGATGCTGCTGGTCAGGAGCTTCAGTTCATGTCACATTTACACTCATCCAACTGGTTTACAACCAGTTTAAATCCAGTTCTCAGTCACTGCAGGTCTAATAAAGCAGAGCTAAACTGGTTCAGGTGGAACTAAACCAACTTGTTTCCACATCCCACTTCTAATAAAGTCAGAACCCAACTGGTTCTGTCCCAGTTAGATCCAGCTCATCCAGTGGAAGCCCTGTTGAGCCCATTTAACCCCAGTAAAACAGCTGGATGTTGGTTTAAGTCATTTGGACCTCACCATCATTAATCAGAATTATTTCCAGTTTGGACCTCTGCTGACCCGGTTCTGACCTTCTTCTTGTTGCTGCTGTTTCAGGGCCACATGCCGACTCATCAGCTGCTCAGGAAGTATGACCTCATTCAGTTTGCTGATGTCACCAAAGCTGTGAGGTAAGCAGAGAGGTGGGCGGGGCTACTGTAGCAGGAAGTGAGATCACTCAGTCATGTGACCTCCGCGTTTCTCAGTGAGGGGAACCTGCTGCTGCTTAACGAGGCGCTGTCCAAACACGAGACCTTCTTCATCCGCTGTGGCATCTTCCTCATCCTGGAGAAGCTCAAGATCATCACCTACAGGAACCTCTTCAAGAAAGTGTGAGTCGAACACAGCAGCCAACATCTTTCACTCATCGCTCTAAATATCTGAAACCAGAACCAGGTTTCCACTGCGGTCATGAAATGAGGGGGAGAAGATGGTGGGATGTTCTTGTCTTGAAGTTTCTGCAGCAGAAACATGTTTTTTGTGGTTTCTCCACTGGTTTCCATTTAAATGAGGTTCTTCATCTTGGAAATGAGGCCTGGTGAGATTTACCTTGATTTAGTAAGAGGACACCTTCTTTGTTCATCTTCGTCCTTCAAGCCTTCGGTTCCGGTTAGCTCCTCCTGAAGCACATGTTCAGGTTTAAATTCCTCAGCATCATGAAGGCTGTTCCTGTCTGCCTGCTGAGCATGTTGGTGTTTGGCTGCAGGTACCTGCTGCTGAAGACCCACCAGCTGCCCCTGGACGCCTTCCTGGTGGCTCTGAAGATGATGCAGGTGGAGGACGTGGACATCGACGAGGTGCAGTGCATCCTGGCCAACCTCATCTACATGGTGAGCATGCTCAGACATGACGCCGCACCTGGACCCAGGTGATACATTCTGGTTCTGATTCTGGTTCTGTCTCCTGGCAGGGTCACATCAAAGGTTACATCTCCCATCAGCACCAGAAGCTCGTGGTCAGTAAACAGAATCCGTTCCCTCCTCTGTCTTCTGTCTCCTAGACTACATTACCCACAATCCCTCTGAAGGGAACAGGATCTTTTTTAAAAAGCTGGTTGAATAAAACATTCTGTGGTTTGTAGAGGTTGGATTTGTCTTCTCGTTTGTCCAACATTTTTAGATTTGAAGTTTTCTAAAAACTGACAACAAACAAACTTTGAAAGCATTTATTTATGAGCCGGAATAATTCATACAGTTCTAATTCAGGGAATAACGTTCTGAACCAGGAATGTAAGGAACACATTTAAAGGTTCTAAGATCAGCGTCCAATATTTTAACGTTAAAGTAAATCAGAGATGAAGCCATCTGCCAGGCCCCAACCCCCTCACCCCTGTGGCTCCGTTCTCTGCTCAGCGGATCTCTGGGTACTGCCTGACCTGGGGGGTCATGTGATTCTCCACCGCCTGCAGCTTCGGTTGGATCCAGTTCAGGTACCGGGACACTTTGGTGAACACCTGAATGTCGCAATCAGAGGACGGAGACGTCAGTAGCCCGGTAAGGAAGGCCGTTCCTTTCTCCACCGTAACGACCGGAGACCCTGGCATCAAACCGCCACATCTCAGTCTGCTGCCACCTGCTGGTGACTCGTGGTGTTGGCTTTCTGCTCCGCTTGATGTCCTGGTCAGATTGTCTTCAGTTTGAGTCTGATTCTGGTCCTGGGCAAGTCCAGCAAGTCTTTCTTGAGTATCATTTTGCCTTCCTGAGAGTCTGTTTAGACTCTGGCTGGTATCGGTACTCCCCGATGATTTGGTTCTGCTCTGCGCTCCGTCTGGGCTGCCCTGGGCCCCCTTCCTCCTCCTCATGCAGAACATTTTGTTGCTCAGTGGGTGTGGGGCAGTCAGCTGTCTGCGACATTCATCCAGCGTCATGTAAACCAGCTCATGGTTCTGGGCACGCCCCTTCCTCCCAGAATGCATCAGGATGTTTTCACTGAAGTCCTTGGTGGGCAGGCAGAGGTGGGTGAGGGTGAGGTTGAAGTTGATGGGCGTGGCCAGCTCCAGGAGGGTGAGGTCAAAGTCGTGGTGATCTGCATGGAAACGTTTGTGGAGGTTCAGCGCCCGGACCGGGATGTCCTTCCTGTTACCTAGGAGACGAAGCATGCTTTAATATTTCACTTTATTCCTAAGTGAACAATCTGGGATTATTAGGATAAATGTTTAGAACGAATTATAGAATAATGTTCATTAAAACTGTGAATCCATGCCTTCATTTAGAAAAAAGGTTTCATTTAGGTGGAAACGGTTCTTAATGTCTGATATTGTTTGGTTCTGGTTCTATGTAAAGTTCCGCTGACAGTCCAAAATCAAATTCCCAGAGTTCCTATTCTGGTTTCAGCTAATAATAAATGGATGGACGGACAGATGGACGGACGGATGGATGGGTGGATGGATGGACGGGTGGATGGATGGATGGACGGACGGGTGGATGGATGGATGGACGGACGGGTGGATGGATGGATGGATGGATGGGTGGATGGATGGACGGACATGTGGATGGATGGATGGGTGGATGGAGGGATGGATGGGTGGATGGATGGATGGATGGATGGTGGATGGATGGATGAAGATATTTCAGATGTTTAGGCTTAACTGCGACCTAGGGGTCATGTTGGAGATGGGGACCATCCACCTGCTCTAGAAACCCTCTAGAAAGTTATTCTGGGTTCTGATTCAGCTCTTCATGTTGTCATTTGTAGCATCTAATAACAATATGTTAACCGCTCAATGTATCAGGATGATGTCATCATGGCAACATCAGGGTGTCAATATTCATATGTTCACAGGACTGTTTGGAGTGCAGTAACTGCTGGTTAATATATGCTAACGTATTATTAATGTTATTAATATCTCAGGGCAGCAGATGTCCAGACCGGACACTAGAGACATTACCCAGAATGCTGAAGGTCACAAAGTGAAGGAAGCATTGAGGAAGAAGAGAGGGAAGCAGAAAATAGGCAGATATCACACCTGTCCTGCTTCAGATCCTGCAACCTTCAGGGCCCCATAAGGGTTGCTGTATTCTGACCACCGCTCAACAGAAACTGACTCATTTCTCCATCCATCACCTTCTCTATTAGTTTTGGTCCACACAGGATCACAGCCTGCATGGCTTCACCAGGTCTTAGCTTTGCTCCCCTATAGGGCTGTTGGGGGCAGTTTTGTTGTTTAAAATCCTTTCCATAAAACCAGGACTTAATTAATCACCCAGACTGGAGCACTCAGGGCTTTTAGTACCTGTGACAACGTAGAAGTCTGAGGGTCGGAGGGCAGCTCCTGAGTTGAGAAAGAGGCAGCGGGCGGAGGTCAGGATGGACCTTCGGCCGAGCACGACTCCACCACAGAACTCCACCCCACCACTGTTGATCAGGGACACCTGCACACACAAATGGAACACTATAGGTGAATCTGGGTGCGACGGTTCAACTGATTGGCTGGGAGCACGTTACCTGCCAGGGGCAGTTTCCATGGCGACACATTGAACTGTTGGTGTAAGGAATCCTCCCGCAGGGAAACTCGACTGTGGACACAAAGACGCGGTTATTTCCCCAGTCTCTGCTGGCTGGGTAGAAGATGCCTTGCTGGGGGGATTTCTAACCTTCAGGCTGGCAGCTCCGCATGTCGCTCTGTAGTTTGAATCCCGACATGCACGAGCATTTATACGAGTAAACGTCCGCCGTGCACAGCTGGTGGCACACCTTGGGGCCTTTGGTTGGACACTCTGATATCGCTGAGAGAGACAGAGTTGGATGAAACGGTTTCACCTACAGGAGGAGGATGGAGGTTCATTCCATCCAAAGATCTTTAAACCCACCAGACCTTCTCCTCAGCTGTGGGTGTGGCCTTACCTGGAGCTTTGTACTGAGGCTTCGGCAGCTCCTGTTCTTTGGCTGCCAGCGGGCCCAGTTCGCAGATGTGTCCGTAGTTAGGGGAGCTGCAGGAGCAGGAGAAGCCCCCCACCTTATGAGTGCAGTTTCCTCCATTGAGGCAAGGGTTGGGAAGACACTGGTCCCCATCTCAGAACGCCGAAGCAGACACAACATTCAGAACTTTAGAAACTGAAGGTCCTCCTAGATTACATCTTTATTTAATTGGAAACATTAGGAGTTTGTTGAAGGCTGGCCTGGATCACACTCACTATTGTAGGTGGTCCAGAAGGCGATCTGCAGACGAAAAGGTCGGTTAGAACCAAAGGTTCTCCTTAAACATCTCTGACTTTGCTTTCAGACCCACCGTCTTCTTATCATCTTCAAACACTTCCCGCGCCTCCTCAAAGTTGCACCGCTCCTCGTAGCACTCCCTCTCCAGGTTCCCCTGCAGGATCTCCTCTATAAAGAACTGGTTGGCCCGTTTGGGTCGCAGGAACACTGTGTGGGCCCCCGGAGCCCCACGAAACACTGAAAAGAAGGAGCCGCCAGAACTTCAGTAGTGGCGTCCAGCTCCATATATAATCATTTAATGGTAGAACAGCCAACGGTATAATTATTTCTCTAGTTTGATAAAACTAGAAGATTAATAATTATTTTATATAATTATATAACAAATAAACCAAACCTAATCGTAGCAGATTTATATATCGTGTGTTATTGGGTCATCATTCTGTGTGATGTTATTTATACTTCCATAAACTAGATTCTAAAGGTAATTAATATTTTTAAGTTATTTACATGGTAAAATTATTTATTCCATGTTTCTGATTTACACTAATTATTAAATAAGATTTAATTTAGTGATTTTAAAATAAAAAATGAGCTCAGATTTAATTTATTAATAGTTTTGTTTTAACCAGTTCCACTAATTAGACCCTGAAACGGAAAATAGATTATATTTGTGCCCTAAGACAGAACATCTATGTTCTGATGGTCTTCAGAAGACAAATGACAGAACCTGCTAGATGTTCTAGAAGCTGAGAGTGAATGAGCAGGTCAGAGGCGGATCTCCTACCTTCAGCTTGACTGAACACCTGAAGGAAACCTCCAAGAAGACAGACGGCGAGCAGAGACGCAGACATGGTGTGGACCGCCATTACACTGACAGCACTGCTCACACACACACACACACACACACACACAGCACAGACTCACAGAGCTCTGCTGGATGCTCCAAGCTAACACTTACTCATATTCCATCTACATCTGATGTAACTCTTCAAAATCATCGTTCTGTCGTCAGACTTGAGTCTTGTGTGTTTCTGTAAAGAGTTAAATGGACAGGAACCGTTTTCAGGGACGGTTCTGGTCCTGCGATGGACTCTGTTCCCCTAAATCTCACAAAACAAGCAGCGGGACCGTCGGGACAGAGCCGATGTGTTTATTTCAGGCAAACATTCCAGAAATCAATCATTTAATGGGAAGCAGAGTCGATTGGTGTTCAGGGGGAAGGGAAATATTTCAACTGGAGTTCGAACACTAAGTAGAACCTCAGGTACTCCTGGATCAGTTCTTCTTTGTTCTCTTTGTGTCTCTGCTCTGTTCTCTCAAACCCCCAGTCGGTCGTGGCAGATGGCCGCTCACACTGAGCCTGGTTCTGCTAGAGGTTTCTTCCTGTTAAAAGGGAGTTTTTCCTCTCCACTGTCGCTACATGCTGCTCAGTATGAGGGATTGCTGGCAAAGTCAACGCCAGTGACTGTCCACTGTCTCTACATGCTCATCCAGGAGGAGGGAATGCTGCAAGTCACTGACTGGATGCAATCTGCTGGGTTTCCTTAGATAGAAAAACTTTTATCCAATTTGGAATAAATAACTGAATCTGGCTGCACTGTTCAATGATTAGGACTAATTGGAATGTATGAACCTGACTTTTGTGAAGTGCCTTGAGACGACATGTGTTGTGAATTGGCGCTATATAAATAAACTGAATTGAATTGAATTGAAACACAAGGCAAGAGAAGCGATGCTTCCTCATACTGACATTAATGAATAAAACATACTGGATGATTGACATTCAGCCTGATGGCATTTAGATCAAAAGCTCCACATATTTCCTGTGATTCAAACTTGTTCTTGTTCTCCACTTCAGTTTCACTTTTCTTCTCATTCATTTAATGCATTTGTAAAAAATGAAGAAAAAAACAACGTGGTGTTTTCTGATTTTATTTTTATTTCCATTAGATTCAGATCAAATTCTTACTTTTGTCACTAAATTATAGAAAACACAAAAACAGGCATTTATTGTTCAGACATGTTAAATCATCAGTTCTGGTCATGTTAGATTCATTTGGTAAAACAAGGTTTTAGTTTTATGAACAGATTTTGCTGCCCTTCATATTGAGATTAAAACAGAAAGTTCAGGGGGCCGAACTAACTGCCCTGCGGGACTCCACCTCCATTTGGATGGCCCGTTAAGGTAGAAAGCTTCCAGGTCTCTTTGGCTAAACTGGGATCCTCCAGAATAGATTACTGATCTCTGCTTCCTGGAAGCTCACTGTCCAGCTGGTCTACAGTCAGAGCCTCTTGATGGCACCGTGGGGCCTTTTCAGCCCAGTACCGCTCTTCTCCACGGGCGTCAGCTTCTTGATGCCCTCTCTGATCCAGCGGATGTATTTAGACACTTGTGTGTAGATGCCATATTTTCCTTTGCGTGCGTGACCTTTGCCCCAGCTCCTGATGCCGGTGATGAAGAAGGTGTCATGGTAACGTGTGACGTGCGGGCTGCCGCTGTCGCCCTGAAAGGAATCCTCCCTGACTGAGTCGTAGCCGGCGCAGAACATTCGTAAGGAGATGCGCAGCTGGGTCGACTCCATGCAGGCGTGCTGATCCACGTAGGGCACAGAGAGGCGCTGTAAAATGGTAGATGGCTGACCCTCACCGAGATGTCCAAAACCACTGACCAGCCCACCTGGCTGCCGCATCAGAACCTGTACACAGAACAAGACTTTGAAACAACAGCAGACAGGAAAGAAGACGGATGACCTTTCATTGACACTGAAGGAGTAGAAGGTTGACCTTCTCCATGAAGTCAGGCTCCGGCATGCAGGCCGGCAGGATGTAGCTGCTGAACTTGATGGGCGTGGCCAGTTTTACCAGAGCTATGTCATTGAAGTAGGTCTCTGGGCTGTAACCATGGTGATGGACGATGGCATCCACCACATGTATAGCCTCATTACCACCACTGTGTGACCTGTTGTAGGCACCTGCATGCATATTACCCACAATTCAACGGGTCGGCGTTTCTGTTAGAACCGATAATATTTGACATTAAATCTCATTTATTTATTTTTGTCACGTTTACATTTAAATTTAAATTTAAATGAATTCATGGATTAAAACGATTCTGTTTTTCATTCAGACTGAAGTGGATCGTTTGAAATTCTGGACTAGAGTGAAATGGATTAGAATCGGGTTCAGCTGTTCTGTATCCAGCTGGATCATATAGAATTTGCACTGATTAGAAATTACGTTTTAAAAGCTCTATTATAAGACTGACTGAAGTAGAATTAATTGTGATTGGAGTGAACCGGACTGGTTCTGGTTGACCTGTGTTGAACTGAGGTCCTTCTCACATAGACAATAGGTGTGTTGATAAATATTGGGTCAAATAGCCGTGGCTGCGTGTTTGTGAAACAGAACCTTCCAGAACTGCACCCGAGGCTTGTGTCTGACTTGTTGGACCTACCGAGCCTGATGGTGAGGTAACGGGCTTGGGTCACGCAGTGAGCAGCTGTCAGGATGATGTATTCAGTCAGAACCGCTCCCCCACAGAACCCTATGTTGTCCTGGTTAATCAGGAGAGCCTTGGAGGACAGAACAAACTTAAGTAATGGACCCATGGACTAGAACCTTCATCACATTGCTGAGTGTCTACCTGCCATGGACATTGTCCTGGTGGACAGTCCTCTCCATTGATGGTCTCTGTCTCTGCTGCCCTGGGAGAGAGGATCTGACTGCTGGTGTTCCTCTGGAGGTCCTGTTGGCCCTCTGTGGAGTTTCTCTTCTCGGTTCTGTTCTGTCTCTGGACATTGTTGGAGACGGTGGCGCCGCATTTAAAAGTCTCTGAGAGAGTTTGGAGGTCAGGAATTATGCATCAGATGGTTTACTTACTAGAAGAACCACTCTGTCGTGGCTTTTTGTTGTTCTCACACAACATGTGAAGAACTCATGAATTTAGGAGAAGAGTTCTGAGTTCCTAAAGCACATGGAAAGTCCTCTCCTTGGTGTTTGGGACCAGGCCTGGTGATCTGATAGCTTCTCTTACCGTTGGAGCTGCAGGATCGGTTGTCCACTGCCAGGAAATATCCGTCAGCACAGGCACAGCGTACATCTCCCCCGACTACATGGCAGAAATGTTCACAGCCGCCGTTTTCCTTCCCACAGAGCTCTGGAAGAGCTGAGAGAAACAGCATCTTGATGACTTTCTAGAGAACATTCCTGAAGGTCTTATGAACACTGAAGGCTTGATCTCCAACACTGGCATGCAGCTGATTAGTTAACGCTAGCTAACCAATATCTACCACACCACAAATAACCAAACATGACACAGAGATGATGGTCAGTGAATGAGCCTCCGGTTGTGTTTCATTAAACTAACATGTTTTTAGCTGTGCTCAGATTAGTCGTGCTGTGGGACTCCTCCTGTACCTAGTTATGGTTGGATGGGAGGCGTCATGATGCTAGCAATTTACATGATCATTTTAACACAACATGCAACATAATTCTAGAGGGGGTGTGGTTGATATAAGAGCTTCAAGCTGCAGCATTAAGACATCTGTTGTGTAGAAAGAAAACGTTGAACGTCAGGAGTGGAGCTCTCACCTTGATCTTGGCTGAAAACCAGAAGGAAAAAACCTCCCAGGAGGCAGACGGCGAGCAGAGACGCAGACATGATGTTTGACCGCTTTAACACTGACTCTGCTGCACACACCCAACAAACACCCCCAGGGACTCATATTTTGTGGACGTAATGCTGATCTGTACCCATCTGGACTTTAACCCATTTTCCGTCTGTTGACTGCATTTTCCAGAAAGTCTTCAGGTCCGTTTCCTGTAGTAAAACAGTGTCATGAACCGCCATGAATTCCTGTTTCTTGCTGTTTATTACAGTTTTTGTCTGAGCAACGGTGTCGTGTCTCAGACCTCAATGTGGTTCTGCAAAGACCTGCATGAAAGACAACCCAGTTTTTTGGTTCTGTTCCTGCAGCAGACTCTGTTCTCCCTGAATCATTGAAAACAAGCAGCAGCTTTGACCTCTGAACCCTCAACACTCAGTTTGTTTATTTCAGGTAAACATGAAGGGACTTTGTCTCAGAGCTCAGTACATTAGGATTAGTCCGAACCGTTTGCTGATCAAGCAGAACACTTTTGGTTCTGATGTGTACTCATGGGGAACAAAAGTTTAAATTGTTTTTAATTTTCAGTGATTACGCAAAAACACCAATAATCTAATAAAATTAATAAATCTAAAATACTTCACCGTACAGTAATAAGCCAGATCCATTTAATGTAAAAGGTAACAAAATCAAAATCTGTGAAGGTATTTAAAATATAAATATATGAAAGAAATCCTTTAAGTTCAGCGTTCCATTAAATTTTATTAGAATAATTTTATTTCTGAAGAAATTAATGATTATTCCAAAATCTAATTTCACATTTTTAGTACATTGGCTTTTAAGAATAATTTTACAATGTAAAGTAAATTCTTTTTTTCTTAATTTAAAATTAAAAGTAAATTATGTAAGTTGAAGTTCTTTACAAACTCAAAGTAAATTTTGTCATTTTTAATTAATATTTAAAGTCATTCGTGACGTTTGCAAAAACAATAACTTGTGTAGAAGTGATTCAAGTTTATAATTAACAATATAAGGAATTACTTTAGGTCAAAAGAGCAGAACACTGAATGCCTTTTTTTCTTTGAATTTCAGCTCACATGGTAATATTTCCCAAAAGAAACGTTAAAAAATACAAGAAACAGAAACAGGTTGTTTTCCATGTGTTTAATAATTCTTCCAGCAAACGTTTACATCACAACTGCGAGTTTTTAATGACAAAGTTTCCATGTTTCATACAATTTGTGTGCAACTCAAACATAATGTGTATGCATGTGTGTGAGGGGGGGCAAGGGGGGAAAAATGTAAATCAAGCAAATAGTTTTATTGTTTCTTTAAATGTCAGATCTTTTTCCTTCCTAAAATTAAAAAAAAAAATCATTACAGCTAAAATAAAACAGAAAATTAAGTGGCACCAAGCCTCAGCCTTGTGGAACACCTTCTGTATTAAGTTCACCTGCTAGAACATGGCCATGAAGATGGTTCCTGCTGGTCTACAGGTACAGCCTTTTGATGGCACCACGGTCCCTCTTCAGCCTGTTGGCTCCTCTGGGCGTCAGCTTCTTGATGCCCTCTCTGATCCAGTTGATGTATTTTGACACTTGTGTGTAGACGCCATATTTTCCTTTGCGTGCGCACCCTTCGCCCCAGCTCACGATGCCAGTGATGAAGTACGTGTCATGATAACGAGTGACATGCGGCCCTCCACTGTCCCCCTGGCAGGCATCCTTAGCTATCGTGTCGTAGCCGGCACAGAACATGCGCATAGAGATGCGCAGCTGGGTAGACTCCATGCAGGTTTGCCGATCCACGTAGGGAACAGCGAGACGCTGTAAGATCATAGATGCCTCTCGACCTTCACCAAGACGTCCAAAACCGCTGACCAGACCATCTGGCTGCCGCATCAGGACCTGCAACAGGACAGTTTGGAAGACCAGAACAAAACGGCTCAGAACACACCGACATCCAGATGATTGCAGATGCATCACTTTATTTTAGTAAATCTTGTTAATATGAAACAGTGTTTGTTTTCCGTCACACTTGTTTCAAATGTTAAATTCAGACCAAGATAAAATGACTAAACTCAAAAAGCTTCTTCAGTCACAAATTAACTGTGATTGACCACATTTGTAATCAATTTCACCAGCCACACACAAGCCTGACTACTGTTAGACCTTCAGAATCAACCAGTTGCCTAAATAGAACTTTTATGACAACATGAAGTAGGCTAAAAGATCTCAAAAAGCAATACATCATGTCCCGATCTAAAGAAAGTCTAGAAAGGGTTACAGAACCATTTCTAAGGGTTTGGGACTCCAGAGAACCACAGTCAGAACCATTTTCCACACATGGAGAAAACATGCAGAGAACCTTCCCAGGAGTGGTTGACCTCCCAAATTTACTCCAAGAGCTCATCAACGACTCATCCAGGAGGTCACAGAAGAACACAGGACATCAAAAGCTCTGCAGGCCTCACTGTCTCAGTTGAGGTCAGAGGTCACGATTCAATGATAAGAATGACAGACTGAGCAAAAATGGACTCCATGAAAAGAGTTCCGAGACCAGTACCACTGCTGACCCAAAAGAACACAAAGATCTGTCTCACATTTACCAGAAATCATGCTGATAATCCTGAAGACTTCTAGAGAAATATTCTGTAGGCTGATGAGACCAATGTGTACCTTTTTGGAAGGTGTGCATACATCTGGTGTAAAATGATCTAAAGAAAGTCATGGAAGGCTTTGGTATCCAGAGAACCACAGTCAGAACCATTATCCACACAAGGAGAAAACATGGAACAGTAGAGAACCTTCCCAGAAGTTGCTGACCTCCCAGAATTACACCAGACTATTCGAAAAATATTCACAAGTGGACCGTGTAGGAAGTTGTTGGTCTAGTTACCTCTGGTGGTAAATTAAGGCAGCAGTTCAGCAACAGACCATCATACCTACAGTCAAACATGGAAATGGTAGTGTGATGTTCTGGGTTGCTTTGCTGCTTCAGGACCTGGACTACTTGGTGTTACTGATGAAACCATGAAATCTGCTCTGCAGCAGAAGGTCCTGCAGCTTTAATCCTTCAGAAACAAATCATCATTTTTAAAATGCTCTTAGTCTTTACTCAGAACATCTTGGCTGGTTGTCACCAGCCTGATCAGAAGGTCTGATGTTCACCATGGTTGACTGAGCAGCTCCGCTGAGACCCGCCCATCTCTGAGCAGCAAAGTGTTTGTATGAACATATGAAACCAAATATCGGCTGTCGCTGCCCTGATTTCTGCGTTTCGTCGTCGTTAATAGAAAAGCTGATCTACCAGAGCAGGACGGGTTCGCTGTGAATCAGATCAAACCAAACACATTTCACCTTCTGTTGTTCTTACGTTCTCTGCGAAGTCCGGCTCTGGTATGCAGGCCGGCAGGACGTACTTGGTGAACCTGATGGGTGTGGCCAGTCTTACGAGTGCGATGTCGTTGTGGTAGGTGTCCGGGTTGTACTTGAAGTGGGAGACGATGGTATCCACCTCATGAGTAACTTCATGATTAGTTTTTTGAGTAGTGTTGTGCTCACCTGAAAGCATAACTCAGCCTCACTGTTTACTGCAATAACTAATAAGATTTAAACTGTAACATATCTAAAAATTCCCAATGAACAATGATGTAGATAAAACAATGCAGCACAGGTTGTTTAAATATCACAAGTGATGAGAGCATGGTATCCAGCTGCTTTACCTAGACGCTGTGCAGTGATCGGATGAAATTGGGCTGTAACTGAATCCAATCTGGGATTTTATGGATTACCTCTGGTTGGAATCAAGAGTCGTGACACACTGGATTGAATGGGATTTATCTGTACTGAACTGGATTGTTTTGGGTTGTAGTGGGTTCTGAATATGTTGAATAACTGGAGAGAATCACAAGGTACTGGACTAAACTGGGTGGCTTCCATCCATTGTCCAGAAATTGGACCACAGGAAATTCAAGTAGGTTGAATTAAAATTGCATCAAATCTAAAAATTTGAGAGACAATTGATCACATTTAGTTTGAAATTATTTGACCATATTTAAAAAAAAAAAAAATGACCATATTCAGATTGAATTGGAAATAATTTGTCCATATTCAGATTAAATTGGAAATCATTTGACCATATTCTGATTAAATTGGAAATAATTTGACCACATTCAAATTAAATTGGAATAATTTGACCATATTCAGATTGAATTGGAAATAATTTGACTATATTCAGATTGAGTTGAAAATAATTTGACCATATTCAGATTGAATTGGAAATAATTTGACCATATTCAGATTGAATTGGGAATGATTTGACCATATTTAGATTGAATTGGAAATGATTTGACCACATTCAGATTAAATTGGAAATAATTTGACCATATTAAGATTGAATTAGAAACAATTTCACCATATTTAGATGCAATTCAAAATAATTTGACCATATTCAGACTGAATTGGGAATGATTTGACCTTTTTTAGATTGAATTGGAAATCATTTGACCATATTGAGATTGAATTGGAAATAATTTGACCATATTCTGATTAAATTGGAAATAATTTGACCACATTCAAATTAAATTGGAATAATTTCCCCATATTTAAATGAAATTCAAAATAATTTGACTATATTCATATTGAATTGGAAATAATTTGACTATATTCAGATTGAATTGGAAATAATTTGACCACATTCAGATTAAATTGGAAATAATTTGACCATATTCAGATTGAATTAGAAACAATTTCCCCATATTTAGATGAAGTTCAAAATAATTTGACCATATTCATGTTGAGTTGGAAATAATTTGACCATATTCAGATTAATTTAGAAACAGTTTCCCCATATTTAGATGAAGTTCAAAATAATTTGACCATATTCATATTGAGTTGGAAATAATTTGACCATATTCAGATTGAATTAGAAACAATTTCCCCATATTTAAATGAAATTCAAAATAATTTGACCATATTCATATTGAGTTTGAAATAATTTTACCATATTCAGATTGAGTTGGAAATAATTTGACCATATTCTGATTAAATTGGAAATAATTTGACTATATTCAGATTAAATTGGAAATAATTTGACCATATTCTGATTAAATTGGAAATAATTTGACCATATTCTGATTAAGTTGGAAATAATTTGACCACATTCAGATTAAATTGGAAATAATTTCACCATATTCGGATTGAATTGGAAATAATTTGACCACATTCAGATTAAATTGGAAATAATTTCATCATATTCAGATTAAGTTGGAAATAATTTGACCATATTCAGATTAAATTGGAAATAATTTGACCAAATTCAGATTGAATTGGAAATAATTTGACCATATTCAGATCGAATTGGAAATAATTTGACCATATTCAGATTGAATTGGAATAATTTGACCATATTAAGATTGAATTGGAAATACTTTGACCACATTCAAATTAAATTGGAATAATTTGACCATATTCAGATTGAGTTGGAAATAATTTGACCATATTCTGATTAAATTGGAAATAATTTGACCACATTCAAATTAAATTGGAATAATTTGACCATATTCAGATTGAATTGGAAATAATTTGACTATATTCAGATTTAATTGAAAATAATTGACCATTTTCAGATTGAATTGGAAATAATTTGACCATATTCAGATTGAATTGGAAATAATTTGACCATATTAAGATTGAATTAGAAACAATTTCACCATATTTAGATAAAGTTCAAAATAATTTGACCATATTTAGACTGAATTGGGAATGATTTGACCTTTTTTAGATTGAATTGGAAATCATTTGACCATATTCAGATTGAATTGGAAATCATTTGACCACATTCTGATTAAATTGGAAATAATTTGACCACATTCAGATTAAATTGGAATAATTTCCCCATATTTAAATGAAATTCAAAATAATTTGACTATATTCATATTGAATTGGAAATAATTTGACTATATTCAGATTGAATTGGAAATAATTTGACCACATTCAGATTAAATTGGAAATAATTTGACCATATTCAGATTGAATTAGAAACAATTTCACAATATTTAGATGAAGTTCCAAATAATTTGACGATATTCATACTGAGTTGGAAATAATTTGACCATATTCAAATTGAATTAGAAACAATTTCCCCATATTTAGATGAAGTTCAAAATAATTTGACCATATTCATGTTGAGTTGGAAATAATTTGACCATATTCAGATTGAATTAGAAACAGTTTCCCCATATTTAGATGAAGTTCAAAATAATTTGACCATATTCATATTGAATTGGAAATAATTTGACTATATTCAGATTGAATTGGAAATAATTTGACCACATTCAGATTAAATTGGAAATAATTTGACCATATTCAGATTGAATTAGAAACAATTTCACAATATTTAGATGAAGTTCCAAATAATTTGACGATATTCATACTGAGTTGGAAATAATTTGACCATATTCAGATTGAATTAGAAACAATTTCCCCATATTTAGATGAAGTTCAAAATAATTTGACCATATTCATGTTGAGTTGGAAATAATTTGACCATATTCAGATTGAATTAGAAACAATTTCCCCATATTTAAATGAAATTCAAAATAATTTGACCATATTCATATTGAGTTTGAAATAATTTGACCATATTCATATTGAGTTGGAAATAATTTGACCATATTTTGATTAAATTGGAAATAATTTGACCATATTCAGATTAAATTGGAAATAATTTGACCATATTCTGATTAAATTGGAAATAATTTACCATATTCTGATTAAGTTGGAAATAATTTGACCACATTCAGATTAAATTGGAATTAATTTCACCATATTCAGATTGAATTGGAAATAATTTGACCACATTCAGATTAAATTGGAAATAATTTCACCATATTCAGATTGAGTTGGAAATAATTTCACCATATTCTGATTAAATTGGAAATAATTTGACCATATTCTGATTAAATTGGAAATAATTTGACCACATTTAGATTAAATTGGAAATAATTTCACCATATTCAGATTGAGTTGGAAATAATTTGACCACATTCAGATTAAATTGGAAATAATTTGACCATATTCAGATTGAATTAGAAACAATTTCACCATATTTGGATGAAGTTCAAAATAATTTGACCATATTCAGATTGAATTGGAAATTATTTGACCACATTCAGATTAAATTGGAAATAATTTCACCATATTCAGATTGAGTTGGAAATAATTTGACCATATTCTGATTAAATTGGAAATAATTTGACCATATTCAGATTGAATTGGAAATAATTTGACTACATTTAGACTAAATTGGAAATAATTTGACCATATTCAGATTGAGTTGGAAATAATTTGACCATATTCTGGTTAAATTGGAAATAATTTGACCATATTCATATTGAGTTGGAAATAATTTGACCATATTCTGGTTAAATTGGAAATAATTTGACCATATTCAGATAGAGTTGGAAATAATTTGACCATATTCTGGTTAAATTGGAAATAATTTGACCATATTCATATTGAGTTGGAAATAATTTGACCACATTCAGATTAAATTGGAAATAATTTCACCATATTCAGATTGAATTAGGCTGTTTCTAATGTGTGTGAACTTAGTCTGAAAGCTGAACTAAATTGTAATGAACTGAATTTTGATTAATTGTCACTGAAATAAATTGTGAATGAGGTGTGAAAAGGTTGATGTAAAAGCAGCAGTTAGTGTTTATTCTGAACAATGAACAGGAAGGTCCAGTTGGACTCGTCTGACCTACCGAGCTTGATGATGAAGTAGCGTGATTGGTTCATGCAGTGAGCAGCAGTCAGGATGATGTATTCAGTCAGAACAGTTCCCCCACAGAACCCAATGTTGTCTTCATTAATCAGGAGAGCCTAACAGGACACAACAAGCTCTAGTAATGGAGTCTGATCTGCGACCAGAATGTTCAGAACGTCACTTTGTTGTGTCACTACCTGCCATGGACATTCTCCTGGTGGACAGTCTTCTCCGCCGACAATCCGAAAATCTGCTGTCCTGTCAATGGTACTCGGACTCTCCATAATGGGCACAGGGGGCGGAATATGGCCACTGATGTTTCCGGACCAGAACAGATCAGCAGAATGGAAGATGTTCGGTTGCTCTGTAGAGCTCACAGTTGTGTTCAGCTCTGGGTTTTTCCTTTCTTCTGTGTTTTGTTCCCCGGAGCCCAGGAGCGACCGGACCTTGTTGGTGACGATGGCGCCGCATTTAAAGTTCTCTGCAAAAGGAAGTTGGATGTTTAGCTGTCAGGTAGAGTGGAGAAGGTTTATCATCTCTGAGCTGGTTCTGAGATGATGTATGTTGGTATTGGTGGTGGGTTATCTGGACATTGCTCTGTTTTCTATCTGCTTCTAGGTTTAGATGTGTTCTGTTAATCAGCTGAAAGTCTGATCAGAAGTTCTGATCATGTTCATGACTATCATTATCTGGGGCTTTGTTCCTTTAAAGGGTTGAATGATTCAGCAACATACAACCCTCTAGTCCAGAAGCAGGTTGGACAGATAATGTGGCGTTGTAGGGCTCCACAACTGTGTCGGACACTTTTGGAGACGAAACTACACTAAAGCTCTTCATGATGCGGTCAGGGTACTCTTCACGGATCTTGCTGATCAGAAGGGTACACATCTGAATAACTGGTACTTCTGCACAGTTGTCTGAACTGGCGATCCTGGATGTGCAGTTGTTTAGAGATGGCTCAGAAAGACTTTCCCACTAATCTGTTGTATTTCTTCAGTGAGGTTCTTGGATGTTCACGTCATTCTTAGTGTTCTTTTCTACTCTCCCAAGCATGGCTACTAGGCCTGGCCTCGTCAAATTAAAAGCTTCTCTAGAGCCCTTGGCTCTACTTATTAAAATGTTTATGTGAATTGACCTTTTCTTGGAGGCTGTACGTATAATTGTGACCCTTTGTGGGTTAGAAGAAATCCACAATAAAACAATAATTCTTGTTTTAAAGATAACTGCTGCTGTATGTTATGTAATTATTCCATCCTGGAAGGCATCTGATGAGCTTCTCTTACGGTTGGAGTAGCAGGACTTTTGATTTGGAGCCAGGAAATATCCGTCAGCACAGGAACACTCCACATTTCTGTGGACGACGCGACAGAAATGATCACAGCCACCGTTGTCATCCTCACAGAGCTTCGGGATCGCTGCAGAGACACACATATCATAGTCAAACTGTAAATAATAGAACTTTATTAGAAACCTTCTCTGTGGACCTGTCTCTATGGTCTCTGTGTTCTAATATGAGCTCCATAGATGAAACTAAATATCTCCTGGAAATCTAGTCTTACCATTCATGCAGAGGTCCTTTAGTCAAACAACCTGGCTGCATGTGTCTAGTCTCTGATCATCGGCGTTTAACACCAACCTTTGGTTTTAAGCCAAAGGTCTCTGGTGAGATGCTTCTACTAATGCTGCAACAGTTTCTAATCAATGGGTCGACCCATTTCACCGTGGAATGATTTTACCAAAACTTTCTGTGGTACCCTGAGAGTAGCTCTATGGATAGTGGGGGCACTTGAAACTGGGCTTTGGCTCATACCAGTAACCTCAACACTGAGGCCAAAGCTAATCATCAGCTGCCATGATGGCGTCCCTAAGCAGGACCATGGAGCGAACCACCAGCAAACTGTTTAAGAACCTTTTCAGGCCCAAAGCCTGTATCTTCCCAACATCTGATCAGGTTGAATTTCAGCAGCAACAGCATTGATAATAACCTGATCTGCAGAAACGTCCAATAAAAAGATTCAGAGAGCATCTGCCAAGGTTCCTTCCACCCTTGTAGAATCTCCACAACACCTGAATCTGTTTCAGCAGCTGAAGACTGATGGGTGGAAGTTCATCACCCAACTTTGACCTTCATATTTTACCGATTTCACAGTTGAAGCCCTTATATCCCTCCTTGCAGTAGCATGTGTAGCTTCCAATCGTATCTTTGCACTGGCCACCGTGAGCGCAGGGGATGGACACGCAGGCGTCGCCATCTGCAGGATGGACAAGGCAACTGTAGTTAGGTGCCAAAAAGCTGAGCTGTTGGTTTGTTTGGGGCTCTGAAGAGAAACCTTACCCACATATTTGGCCCAGAACTCATCCTGTTGAGAGAGACGAATAGAATAAAATGGTTAAACAATGCTGAAAACATTTTTACAATTAGCCAGTATTATTGGATGTTTTCTGACAGACTTTCTTTGCATTTTGGTAATAAACTTCATACAGTTGTCTCTTTATCTTCAAAGATCTCTCGCGCCTCCTCCCAGCTGCAGCGCTCCTCAACGCACTCCCTCTCCATGTTGCCTTTTTTAAGCTCCTCCAGAAAGCTATTAGCCCGTCTCATTCTGGTCAGAACCTGATTGGCCGCCCTGCCGTCCAGGAACACTGGGGACAGGACATAGAAATGGATCCATGGAGAATTATTTAAACGTGACCTTCTGGAAATGTTTCAGGAGAGCCTGTAGATGGTTCTTCTACGTCCTTCTACTGTTTATCTTCAGTTTCTAAAGCAACTTGGATCATTTCAAAGATTGCTCCAGATTCTTCTCAGCCTGATTTAAAACAGAGACCTCCTGATGCTTCCATCCAAACCTCTAACACATTATCCTGAGGTCAAGTGTCACTGTCTGCCAAACAGCAACTCCCCATTCCTCCACCTCCTCCCTCCACACACACACGAACAAACACACACACACACTACACTCTACTTCTTCCCTCTGTTAAACTCCACATTGCTACCCATCACCCTCCTCTTCATCGGTTCTGACAGCTGAATGTGGATCTGGTGGAACGTACCATGAGCAGCGGTGAGGTGAAGCAGCAGTGCGAGGCCCAAGGTTTGTTGTAGAGTCCCAAACATGATCCCGGTTGGACTTGAGCTCGGTTGGGGAACCTTCCCTGTTCTGAGAGGGAGTAGTGGAGTCTGAGTGTGCAGAGTGGAGGCAGAGAGGGCAACGACCTGTGCTGGGGGAGGAAGGTTTGGCCTGGGCGGGCTTTATCTCAGGCATCCAGGCTTCCTGCTCCATATGTTTGACTTTCATCACTATTTCAGGGGAAAACTGCATGTCCCACAGTGCTTTGCATAAGAAACAGGGAGGCTTATGGGTCCAATGAAGTAATAAGTGGTTAACTGTTAGTGAAAGCTTCTGAGTCACAGTCCTCTCCAGTTTGATTTCTCTTTTCCTGTTCTTGGGTTTTTCTGAAGAACATTTTCATGAGTCATCAATAAGATTAGCTTGTTTATCTCCTACGGGTTCTGGCCCAGCTATCAGTCACAGCTTGTCCTCACTGTTCATACATTATCAAGAACCAGCTAGGACTTGTTTTGTCTCTTTAAGGCCTCCTTCCTCCGATTGGCCACATTCTGGAAGCCAGCAGAAAGTTGTTCCGTACGGTGGCCCAGAGGTCTCAGGCCAAGTACAAAAGTCACAACGCAAATACAAAAAGGCCACAACACAAATAAAAAAGCAACAATGGAAATGACCAGCAGCGGAAGTGACCAAAATCTGTAAACCATTGTTGTGTCCAAATCCCCCTTCTGTAGGCCAATTACATCTCAGCGAGGCGGCGAAGGCTGTCCAAATCCGAAGGCTCCTCCAAATACAGCTGACAAATGTGTCCTTTTCCCCATATTTCCCCAGGCTGATTACTAAACAAGACTAAAAATTTAAATATTAATAAATAAGAAAATTTTAAACAAAATAGGATTATAAGCCATCAGAAATATGTAAAGGAGTAAATAAAAACTGTGCTGTGGCTTTTGGATTCGTGTTGTGGCTTTCGGATTTGACCTGACACCTATGGGCCACCGTAGTTCCAGATTCTGGGAGGAGCCCTAACCGTCCTCTATGAGCCAATGAACAACTCCATCTGTTATTTCTGGGTCAAACCAGAAGGTCAAAACTTTTCCCACAAATGATCCAAACATCTAACTTTATAACAGGAGAAACAAAAACATGATCGCTGTTTCTCTTTAGAGCAACAGAGTGAGCAGTACCAGGAAGGTTCTGTTTCTGATTTTCCTCAGATTTTAAGTTGACTATTAACTCCTGGTGCTGCCCCCTGCAGGCTGAGGAAGGATGATAATAAGGTTCAACATGTCTTTCTGACAAAATCTCTTCTTGTAAAATTTGTCTAAAATTAGAAACAGACATGTTGGTTCTGTCTTGGTTTTTCCCGGGCTGCCCAGTTGTTAGATCTGGTCCACTTCCACCAAGCATACTAAATTTCCCTATAGGGTTTTTTGTGTCCTCTGCTTTCCTACCGCAGTAATGGTGACTAATTTGTCCTCTGGTGGACTGTGAACCTGTCCAGGGACCACTCTGCCTCTTGGGTCATTAGTTAGTCCAGATTTAGAGGAATTAGTTTTAAATCCACCCATAGTCTTTTGTTGGAGGAACAAGTTAAACTCTTTTTATCATCCTGCTAGATTTCCTCCTTATGGGCGCTGAGTTTACACCACAGAAGAAGAGTTTAGGGGGCAGACAACAGTAAATGACATCATCGTGAACTTCAACACTGGGTTAACCCAAATGTCCACCAACAAATCTTGGTGTAACCCTGGATTCAACAAACAGGTCAGCAGTACTTTGCAGAACAGTTTCTTTCAGCTGCACCAGGTTGCTGAACGGAAGTCCGTCTCGTCTAAACATGACCTGGAGATAATAATCCATGCTTTTATCACAACTCCTCTAGATTATTGGGATTGGGGGATCAGTCAGGCCCGTCCTTCAGCTTGATCAGAAAGCTGCTGCTCAGTTTTAACCGCTACAAACAAACCCAAACATGTCTCTCTGGTTCTGTCATCTATCCTCTGGCTGACAGTGTCCAAAGAACCGATTTTAAAATCCATCTCTTGGCTTCTAGAAGCCTTGATGGTCTTGCTACCTTCAGCCTCATGTTTTACCACGGACCTTTAGGTCAGCTGACCAGCTTGGTTGACCTGAACTCCAGGCTGACGTTCTGAGATCAGATCTTTTCAGTCGTAGCTCAAGTTGTGGAACAAGTTGCCATGAAACATGAGACATTCTTCTTCTCTGGCTGTTTTAGCTCTCTCTTTATATTAACTTTATATTATAACACATTTATATTCAGTTTGTTGCTTTCTTTTTATTTTCCTACAGTCTTTGTTATAATGTACTGGTCTCAGTATTTATGTCTTTGTTTGACCTGTTTTATTACTGAAACAAGTTTTAACATGTGCTTTATAAAAAAGATGGATTTGGATTTGAATCTGGGTTCAGCCAGACTTCTTTACCTTTTAACTTTGACACTGCAGAGTGAAACCATCCTTGCTGTATGAAAACGTCTGACTTTAAATCATTCTGCTGTTTAGTAAAAAGAAATAATGTAGGTAATCGTAACTGGCCTGAAACAGGATCAGACCAGTTTCAGATGTGAATCCTGGATGTGTTTCAGTCTGCTGAGAAGATGAACGGAGATCCAACTGAGCTAGTACCTGCAGGTCCTGAAGGACCTGCTTTCATGAACATTTAAACCAGATTTGAAAGAATAACTTGGACTATAAAACAAACAAGATGTTTTCATTCAACACTTTATTTGTTGAAGTTGCCTCCTGAGAACAGATAGAATAAAGCAGACTCTAACTTTGTTTCTTCTGATAATGTTTGGAGGTGACAACAATTATTAAAAAGCCCAAATTAGGACCATAATCATCTGTTGTTCTTAAACTGTTGTTTGCTCCAGTATGGCTTCCAAAACCGGTGTCTTCATTTTGGGCGGGTTCTTCATGGTACCCTCCACCCAGTCCACAAACACGGCTACCTTGGTGTACACCCCATAATACCCTGGGTGAGAGCAGCCACGCCCCCAGGCGACCACGCCCGTGAGGAACTGGGTGGAGCCATATTTTGTAACCAGCGGACTGCCGTCATTCCCGCGGCAGCTCTCCTGGCTCCCATCCAGGAATCCGGCACACAGCATGTTGTCGGTAAAGTTGAATTTGGCTTTCTGGGAGCACTGAGAGTTCTGGATGATGGGGACTTCCATCTGGCGGAGGACGGGGGAGAGTAGACGCCCCGGGGAGGTGCCGCTGTTGCCCCCGGAGGTCCTCTTGCCCCAGCCGGACACAGTGTGGTAGCGGACCGGCAGCAGGTCCCGTTCAGCAAAGTCTTTGGTGGGAAGGCAGATAGGGATGGTGTATTGATTCAAAGTGAGCGACTGGTTCAACTGGACCAGGGCGATATCGCTGTCGCCCGTTGCCGGATTGTAGTTTTTATGGGGAATCACCATGGTAACGCCTATTCTTTGCTCTGAGTCATCTTTCACATCCAGATTATGCTCACCTGGTCAAAACAGACAGATATTAATCTGAACCACAACTAAAGTATTATTGAATCATTTATAAACACAAAGGTCACCAAAGACAAAGATTCCTGTTTAAAATAAAAACAATTAAATCTAATAGAGGAAAAGTACAATTTTACAGGATTAAATTTAGTATTTTTAATTAATGAGTTTATGAGAAAATCTGAAACATTAAACTTCATTTAGAAAAAACGTTTTAACAAATCATTTTGTAAAATATGTATTTCTAGACCCAGTATTTAAAAATGTTAAAAGTTCAGACTAAAGATGTTCATCATATGAAATATTTTACCTGCCACCACAGTGAGATTCTGGGTGTTCTTGCCATGAACACAGTGAGCAGCAGTGATGACCCAGTCTGGGTGGATCAGAACTCCACCACAGTGGCTGTTCCCATTCAGCTGAACCAGAACCTGATCAAGAACATTGTTTAAGACCATCTGTTATGTAATATGTTATCATCCAAGCTCTGGAAACGTCTTTAGTAGGAAACTAATTTTACTGTTTAAGGATCAGATCTTCACTGAATGTCCTCCGTGGTTACTCAAACTTCTCTTTAACATCAGCTGGTCGATATGATGCCCACATTTTAGGAGAGTGTCAACCATTACATTATTGATCTTTTCTCTGATTTCTCAAACATTATTCTTCATCCAAAACAGAACAATGACAAACCAAACAGCATACGGTTGCTTTAAAAAGTAATTAGGGGCATGAAGATATTTGGAGCCTTCAGGGGGCGCCACTGTTGGTAACATTGGATAGAGCAGTGTTTACCTGCCAGGGGCAGTCTCCATGGCTGCAGTGGCTAGCTCCCACCAGCCTGACCTCAACCTGTGCGCTCTGGTTGAGTCCAGTTTCTGGGGGGAGCACCTGCCCACAGGGAAACTTCACTGCAACACAATCACATCGTCAGCAAAGAGCGTCATCCACGTAAACTTCACGCTGTGAATCATCTGCGTTTCTAACATGCTCTCTGCTGATCAGGTCAGCCTTTTATTTACCTTTAGCAACACATTTTCTTCCATCATCTGCCAGCTGGTACCCGTCAGCACAGAAACATCTGTGTCTTTCTCCAGAACCATCGCAGAAATGCTCACAGTGTCCATTCTGGTGCAGACATCCCAAAAAGTCTTCAAACTCTGAAAATCAATGAAAAAATTAAAGTTTATGCAACAGAGAAGCTTTTCTTCACATTGATGATGTTTGTAATGGAATAAAAATCATTTGAGATATCAGTTAGTGTAAACTAAACAATCTTTTTAACTTATAGATATCTAATATGACCAAGTCTTTAGTTTAACCCAAACCTTACCATTAACTAGTAAAGATACCCATTTACTTTACTTATACCCATTTTCTTCATACTTTTATATTAAACTGCTCCAAATACACCAACATTTTTCCTCATGTATTTACAGTTTTACCATATTTATATATTTTTCGTTCCCATACATCAGGACAAGAAATTGACCTGATAATTGTAGTTTTACCCCCATCATTGTGTATTGTTTCACTATAAATGAGTGAAGCTCTGCTGAAGCAGGCTTCTATCAGAATTACCTGTCTGACAGTATAGTCCTTCATATCCCACCAGACACTGACATTCATAGGTGGTTCCCGTATAAAAGCACGTCCCATTGTTACGGCAGGGGTTCTCCAGGCAGGGCTCCCTTTCTGACAGAACAAGTCCGGTTACAGTCTGAACAGAAAATTTATAGCTTATAGGGTTCAAATAAGGACACGAAGGTTGGCTTCAGTAGCAGTTTTATCAGTCAGGGGGAGCTGTGCTTCACTGCCTTGTTTTCTGGTACACAGGGAGGCCTGTAAGATACTTACTATCATACGTCTTCCAGAAATCCCTCTGAAACCAAACAGAAGGGAAACTGTCAGTCTACGAAGTTTTTGTTTGCATCCTGTGAGGAAACTAAAATCCCAGCAGTCTTTAACAAACAGGCAGTGTGAATGTGCAGCAGAATAAGAACAATCTAATGCCGAGTTGAACAGTTTGAGGCACAGCTGACCGTCTTCTGATCGTCCTCGAAGACCTCCCGGGCCTCCTCATAGTCGCAGATCTCCTCGATACATTCCCGCTCCAGGTTTCCCTGCTGAACCTCTTCCAGGAATCCAGTGTTTGCTCTCCTCCATCGGCGCAGAACTGAGGTGGCTTCATGTTTCTCTACAAACACTGAATAACATGCATTCATTCATCTGGAACTGAGCTTCTTAATAGGACAAGGATCATTCTTTAGCCTTTTATGATTATATTCTAACTAATGTAAAGAAATCCAGGACATAAAGAATGTTTACACATTAAATTGGGAATCTTAGTTGATAGAAACATTTACCTCTAAAGCTACAGATGTCTGATAACCTTAATTTGGAAAAGTCCATAAAACTGGTTCTGCGCTTTTCTTTTAATAAATCATCAAAAAGCCCTTAGCTTTGTCAGAAACAGTAGGAAATCTGGGATTATATCTGAAATAAAACAAGGAAAATACGTTTTTAAATGTAGAAATCTTAGTTAACTCATTTTTATTTTATGTCCTGACCTGCAGCAGCATGGACGACCCCAAGCAGAGTAGAAATGAAGCAGAAGCTCCTCAGCAGCATGTTTGCAGTGTCTGAGAAAAACAAGACTGAGATCAGAGAGAGTTCAACCCTGAAACCTCCTACTGATCCTGGCTCTGATCTGCAAACAGAAAACTATGTGGTACTTTGGACACAAAGTACACAAATACTCAATTACGGTAATGGAAATGCGTCACAGTCAGTAAAGTGTCACAGTGTCAGTAAATGATGGAGGGAGGGAGGGACTAAATTGTTTTTCTCATTAAATATATTCTTATTGACACAAATTTCCCAACAGATGTTGGTACAAAGAAATCAAACCAAACTTATCTATGAATGAAGTTATGGGCAAAAAAGTTAAATAAATATTAAACACAGTATGTAAATAGGTGGGAGAATATCATGGCATAATTGACCTCTTTGGATGTCATTGCATCCGCCATGCCTGGCGTAGTGAGGGCTCTGTTTATCACCCCAGCAACACCATACCTACAGCGAGGTTTGGTGGTGGGATCATCATGGGGTGGGTCTTTTTTCATCAGAAGATGAAAGGAGGTTGGTATTTTCAACAACACGAAGAACATGAACACACAGCTGGTCTCAGAGAAAGAAATTAAATGTCTCAACCAATAGAAAGAATTAAAGACCCGAGTGCAGAGATCAGAACCCCAGAACTTTTAGGATTCAATGACGGCTTGTGTGAAAAAATGGGGCAAAGTCAATCCTGAGCAAGACATGAGAAAGTTTTCTCCATACAGGAGACATCTTCAAGGTCTTCTGCTCATTAACTAATTGATGAATTATTGGTCAGTTATTTGTGTTTTCTATCTTGATACAAACATGGTGGCAATTTCAGGTCAAGAGGCCCATTAGAAACAGATTTACTAAGAGAAATGTCCACACGTATTTCCCCCCTCCTTTTTGTAACTTTTTCATTTAGCAAACAGACAAACCATAAAATATTTTCTTTATTGACTCAGATTGTACAAACCTTTAGCCTTTTACACAACAAACCATGAAGAACCTCTCTTGTCCCAGCAGCAACACTCTCAGTATCTCAGATTATCTGAATTGTGTTAAAAGTTAATCAGTTCCAACTTGTTGCACAAAAGAAATACTATTTTTTCAGTTTAAACTTAATCTATTTGCATAAATGGTTCTCAACAAACATTTATGGGTAAAACTACAGAATTAGGTACTGATATGGAACAATTACTGTACAGTTAATGTAGCAGAGCTAAGGTCAGTCTCTGTGGTGTTTTCACTCTGAGCTGGTGTTGCTGTTCGGTTGTGGATCCACTCCAGGTAGTTGGACACTCGAGTGTAGATGCCGTAGTTGCCTGGTCGGGCGCAGCCCTTCCCCCAGCTGACGATCCCCAGCAGGAAATGTGTCTTCTTGTACTTTGTCACCAATGGGCCACCGCTGTCGCCTTTACACGAGTCTGTCCGACCATCCAGGTACCCAGCACAGAACATGTTCTCAGTGAGCAGCACTCCGCTTTCCTCTTTGCAGGTCTGCTTTCGTATGCGGGGCACCTTAGTACGTCTAAGGACGACTGAAGTGGGCCCGTTCTCGCTCCGCTTCCCCCAACCGCTGACCGTGTGCAGGTCCACCGCCCAGAGTTCACGTTCAGCCAGTAATCGCGTTGGCAAGCAGATCGGGACCGCGTACGGCGAGTAAACTATTGGAGATGCTAGGCGTAGTAGGCCGATATCGTTGTCAACAGTTCTCGTCATGTAGTTCTCATGCATGATGATCTCTACAACTTGGATGACCTGCTCAGTGGACTCGTTAACCATAATGTCGTGTTCACCTGAAAGACAAAACAGGAACATGAAATGGAAAAACCCAGCAGGATAAACACCACCTCTTCCCTAGAACTGAAGTTGGAAAAAACCCTTGTTCAGAGGTTTGAGTAGTCACGAATGTTATAAATTGCTGCTTTGCTGTTAAAGGGAGGGATTTGTACCTGCGACCACTGTCAGTAACTGTGGGTTGGTGTTCTCTAGGCAGTGAGATGCTGTGAGGATCCATGTTGGTTTATAAATCACTCCTCCACAGAAACCCTTGCCTTTATAAATCAGCAAAACCTTCAAACAACAAACCAGAACAATACCAAGCAATTATTAAAAACATGTTTAAGTTTGTCCCAGCTGTTCCATTAAACATCTGCCTCCACATGGACCATATTTAATCGACCATAAAATATATTGGAAACCCAACCAATCCAGGTTTGACTACTTTAGCTGCTCTCCTCTGTAACTCTAACTATCCAGTCGACCGCCTGCATTAAAAATATGAACTCTTCCTTTATCTTCCACCTACCTGCCAGGGGCATTCGCCTTTCGGACACTCGGTTCCTCCCACAATTCTCAGCAGTTTGTCTTTTGTTACGTCCTGTAGGACGGGGACGGTGCCACATGCGATTTGCTCTGAAACAACAATACGAAACCAAATATCTGCAAGGATTTCACCAACACTAATTTATGACAAAGTAATTCAACTAACAATTAATTTTAAACCTCTTAAGAGTGTTCATTTGTTACCAAATAAGTACCCACTTCTTTTTAAAACGTGGTGTCCCAGAGGGATCTATACTAGATCCTTTGTCATTTGAAAATGTATAAATACCATTTAAGTTATCATTCTCGATTTATGGTGATGATTTGACAGACATGAATGACAGAAATTTTTGAGGAAACCAAAGAATAGATTTTTGCAGAAACAACATCCAGAGTTTTAATTACCGTTATACAGTAAGCTGTGATGCGATCATCTGATCAAACATGTGACTGAGGTCACATTAGGGCTGTTGGCGTTTCTACACTATGAAGCAGATCTTTGAGGAATATGAAGTGCAGAAGATGCTTTTTCTGTTCAAATTTCAGATATTATCAACTCTCAAAAACATCTTGTTTTCGGAGGAATGCGTCTCTTAAACATGTTTTTGGTACTTTCACTGTTGCAACATATGCAAGGAAAAGAAATTAAAAGGTTGAAAGAAAAATTGTGTTTCAGAAACAGCCGATGTAGGTAACTTTAAATCAATCAATAATACTCACCCAACAACAAAAAATATAAATATGTATTTATTATTTAAATACCTGAGGAGAAGAATCTTTGAAGACCATAACAGAGACGACTGTTAGGTTTATTTTACAGTACAATTGTCACGCTGTGACATTTTGGACTTTGTTTTTGGTCTCTTTAACTTTTGCTTAGATGTTTCTATTTTGGTTTTTGTATCATGTTTATTAGTAGTTCCTTTTTCTCCCTCTACCATCTCCTTGTGTGTTTTGTCTTCCTCTAGCTCTTAGTTTCTTTTGTGGTTGCTTTCTTATTACTTTTGTGGTATTATTATTATTATGATTATTCATCCTTGGATTCTTAGTTAGTATCTCTGTGTTTTATTTATGGTTAGGTATTTGTTCTTATCCCAGCTTTAGTTATTATTTACGTTTGGTTTGTTCATTTAGTAATTTAGATTCTTCTTGTGGGCTCTTTGTTTATTCTTAGGTTATGGTTATTGTTTCTATGTTTCCCTCTAGTTTCTCTGTTTACTTTAGTTCATAGTTATTCTAGTTCTTTATTTCTTCATCTGATTTATTATCTTACTTAGTCTGTGTTTTCTGTTTGTTGTTTATTAGTCTTTTCTCTCTTCCTCAGCCTTTCTATTTGTTTCACCTGTTCCTCCTGCTTCCCTGCCTCCTCGTCGCACCTGTTCTCAGTTCCCTTGATTACCTGCCTTTGTCTTCCCCAGTATATTAGTTGGTGTAGTGTCATTGTTCGTTGCTGCTTCCTCGTGGTTGTCATACTTCGTTCTCGTCCATGTTCTTGCTACGTCTTGCCTTGCCTAAATCCCAAAATCCCTGTGCTACACCTGCAGGGATTTTGTGAGTTTTTGTAATTGGACTCTGGTTCAGTCCTGCGGTGTTTTTTTGTTACGTTTTTGACTTCTTGGAATAAACTAAAGAATTACAAAGATGATCCAGCCGAGCTCTGGTCTGCACTTTGGTCCGACCCAAAACCACATCATGACAACAATAAATAGAATTATAAATATGAATGTTGTTTCTTTTGAAAATTGTTTATTTAAATTTATTTAAATTATTAATTTAAGCATTTATTAAAACCTAAAAGTTATATTTTAAAGAATTTAAATGAATATATTACACTTTTACAGTTTTTTATTCTGACCAACATTGGTGTAAACATAAAAATGAACTAAAAGGATTCAGTCAAATATGAAGGTTTTCTGTGTTTTTCTCCAGGCTGAAATCTAGACAGAACTGAATTAAACCTTCTGTGATGCAGCTTCGTCCATCAGTGTCCAGCTTGTAACCATCAGCACAGGAACACGCCAGTCTTCGTCCATACGCGTCTTCATCACAGAAATGTTCGCAGCCTCCGTTCTGCAGCAGACAAACTGCAGGCTCCTTCTGCTGTTCTGAAAACACAGATCCACTTTAAAACGCTTTATGACTGATCAGGAAATGATGATGTTGGCTGTTTATTGTGGGGAAATGAAGGTAAAAAGACTAATCCTAGGTTTCTCTTTAGTACAGTTGCTAAACTTACACAGAGTCATAGCTCTGTTGAGCCATCCATTCCCTTAGCTCTCAGCAGTCATGATTTTATGGGATTCTTCCAAAATAAAATTGATTCTATTAAGAAGAAAATCTTTGACATACTCCCGAAGATGATTACTTCATCCTCAACAAGTGAGACAACATTGGAAGTAACTGTAAACCTGATCTGTGTTTGGGACTGTTTTGATCCTGTGGAGCTTCCTGAGTTATCAGAATATTAGCTTCATCTAAACCTTCAACTTGTATGTTAGACCTCAATCCCAACCACAATTAATTTAAGGAAGTGTTCCCTCTGATTAACCAGCCCCAATTTTAGATACATTAATTACCGTTATTAACCTTTGCTTAAGAAACCTTGCTTGATCGAGATGACTTAATAAAATTACAGACGATATCCAATCTTCCGTTCTTATCTAAAGTCTTGATAAATAGTTGGTTATTCTAATCAAATGTGTGAGCATTTACACAGCATGACCTGTTTTGAAGAGTTTCAGTCAGGTTTCAGAGCTCATCATAGCACTGAAACAGCTCTGCTGAAAGTCACTAATGATATTCTTATGGCCTCAGATAATGGACTTGTGTCTGTACTGGTTCTGTTAGATCTCAGTGCTGCATTTGATACAGTCGATCATAATATTCTCTTAGAAAGGCTGGAATATGCTGTAGGGATCAGGGGAACAGCGCTAGGCTGGTTTAAATCTTATCTGTCTGACAGATTCAGAATCAGAATCAGAATCAGCTTTATTGCCAAGTTTGTACATACAAACAAGGAATTTGACTCCGGTACACTTTGTTCTTTGGTTTTTGTTTTTGCATTACAGATATACATATTTACAATGTACAAATATACACATATATAAATAAAAGGTTGCATTTTTGCAACATCTGTCTGCTGTTGTTTTGTACTCTATTGAATGTTCACAAAAAAACCGCCTGGGGGAAGAAACTGTCTCTGTGGCGGCTGGTTTTAGTGAACAGTGCTCTGTAGCGCCACCTGAAGGTAAAAAACTCTAAACAGTTTTATGTGCAGGGTGTTGGGGTCTGCAGAGATTTTAGCAGCTCTTTTCCTGACCCTATTGACCTGTATAGGTCCTGGATGGAGGGAAGGTCAGCCTGATGATTCTCTCTGCAGTCCTGATTATTCGTTTGCAGTCTGGACCTGTCCTGTTTTTGTGGATGAACCAAACCACACTTAGATGGATGAAGACAGGACAGACTGAATGATGGCAGTGTAGAAGATGAACCCAGCAGCTCCTGTGTAGGTTGTACTTCTTGAGTTTGCCTCAGGAAATACAGTATCTGCTGGGCCTCTTTGAAAAGTGTCTATGTGTGAGGACCATCTCAGTTCCTCAGAGATGGTGTTTCCTAGGAACCTGAAGGTATCCACAGCCGAAAGTGTTGTTTGAGGATGGTGAGGGGGTGTATGGAGGTGGTGTTCTCCGAAAGTCCACCACCATCTCCACTGTCTTGAGTGGTTAGGGCTTAGTTCCAGGGTCAGTTCTGACTACACCAGTGTATCAGGCAATCCACCTCCCTGCCTGTATGCCGACTCATCACCGTCCTGGATCAGTCCAATAACCAGTAGTGTCATCTGCAAACTTAAGGAGTTTCACGGACGATCCTGCTGAGGTGCAGTCATTTGTGTACGGGAGAAGAGGAGTGGGGTAGAAAACACACCCCTCGGGGGGCACCAGTACTTATGATCTGGTTCGGGAGAAAGATGCTCCCCAGTCTCACCTGCTAACTGTCGGTCCGTCAGGAAGCTGTTGATCCCCCTGACAGGTGGAGGCTGGGACGTTGAGGTGGGTATTGTAATAGTGTTTGAAGGCCGAGCTGAAGTCTACAAACAGGATCCTGGCGTAGGTCCCTGGACGGTCGAGGTTTTTTTTTGGGTGTGGCGTTTTTTTTTGCAGGATGAAGTGTAGACCCAGTTTAACAGCATCATCTGCCGACCTGTTTGCTCGGTAAGCAAACTGCGGGGCTTCCAGTAGAGGGCCGTGATGTCTTTCAGGTGCTTCAACACCAGCCGCTCAAAGGATTAACATTTCATGACCACAGACGTCAGGGCTACAGGCCTGTAGTCATTTAAATCTAGGATGGTGGGTTTCTTGGGCACTGGGAATGATGGTGGATCGTTTGAAGCAGGAGGGGACCTCACACTTCTCCAGTGACTTGTTGAAGATCCGGGTGAAGATTGAGTCGAGTTGATTGCACAGGCTTTAGGGCCATGATGGTGAGACATTATCAGGTCCTCAGCTTTCTCTTGTTTTCATGCGCTGAAAGAGCCTATTTCATCATCCTCAGAGATCTTTTAGTGCAGGCAGAGGATCTGAAGGAAGGGGGTTGGTTGCTTTACTGGTTGAATTTGTTCCTGATGGGATGTGGAGGAGTTGGTTTGAGGTGTGAATGGCTTCTTGTCATGTCTGCAGTAGAAGCCATTCAGACGGGTTTAGCCAGGCGAGGACTTTGTTCCAGAAGGGTGGTGGGGCTTCTGTAGGCAGTCAGGTTTTCTCAGACCAGTCCATACAGCCGAAGTGTCACCAGTAAAAGGCTGGTTTTTCAGCTTCTCACTGTAGCTTCTCTTGGCTGCCTTGATCTCCTTTGTTAGTCTGTTCCTGGCCTGTCTGTACCGGCGCCCAATCTCCACTGCTGTGAGCTTCTTCCTTGTCCCTGCGCAGATTCCTGAGGTGTGGAGTGAACCATGGCTTGTGTTCCAAAGGGTGCAGAAGGTCTTGGTCTGCACACACATGGTCTCACAGAAACTGATGTATGATGTCACCACATCAGTTTAGTTGGTTTAAATCCGTGGCTGAGGTTTCAAAAACCAGTCCAGTCTGTGGCATTCAAAGCAGGGCCTGTAGCATCTGCTTCGATTCCTCAGTACACTTTTTAAACCGTGTGAACCACGGTTTTGGAAGCTCCTAGTTTCTGTCTGTAAGTTGGGATAAGGTGGGATAAGACAATGATCCGAAGTCCCAGAGCAGCCCTGGGTAACAGCATGGTATGAGTCCTTAAAAGCTGGTGTAACATTGGTCCAGTGTGTTTTTGTCTCTGGTGGGACACTTAATATGCTGTCTGTATTTTGGGAGCTCATTAGAAGAGATCTGCGCTGTTAAAAATCTCCCAGTATTATGATGAAAGAGTCAGGGTGTTTTTTCTCCACGTCTGTAATCAGCTCAGCAAGATGTTTTTTCCGCGGCAGAAGTGCAGCCATGCGGTGTAAATAAGAGCCGATTATTATGAACGAGGAAAACTCTCTCGGTGAATAAACGGTTTTTTACAGATTATGAAAATGACTCCAGATCAGGACTACATGTTTTCCCAGCACTTTTATGTCTCTGCACCACCTTCGTTTATATAAAAGCAGATTTCGCCTCCTCGCTTCTTCCCGTGTAGCTCCGGCGCTGCGATCCCCTCGGAACAGCTGGAAGTCCGGTATCAGCAGTGAGGCGGTCCCCGGGATGTTGTCACTCAGCCATGTCTCGGTGAAGCAGAGAACGCTGATCTGCGGAGGTCCGAGTTTTTACCGGTGAGGAGAAGCAGCTCGTCCATCTTGTTGCTATAGAGAGACGGACATTTGCCAGATGGATTGAAGGCAGTGGTGTACGAAGTCCTCTTTTGCGGAGCTTCACCAGGCGCCAGCACCTTTTCCCTCCGACGCTTCCGGCGCAGTATCCCGTAGAGTGCCGCCGCTCCGCTTGCCAGAAGCTCAGTGGAAACCTCGGATCAATGAAGGATGGTTGAAAAAAAAACCCAAAAGAGGACTCTCTGATGTTGAGAAGTTCCTCTCTACTGAATGAGACCACCGAATTGTGGCCCGAGACCACAGTACTGTGGCTCGAAAAACATAAAAACACACAAACTACAAAAACAAGGAGAGAGCGAAGCTCCGAGGCTGCCATCGTCGGCGCCATCTTGTGAGTTTGTTCATGTAAATGATAAATCATCTTTAAACTCCAGGGTTAATTGTGGAGTACCACAGGGTTCAGTACTTGGGCCAATTCTCTTTACTATATATATGCTTCCAATAGGTCAAATAATCAGGGCACATAATAAATTTTCACTGTTACTCTGATGATACTCAGCTTTACTTTATGCATAAATCCTGATGAGCCCAACCAGTTAGATAGACTACAAGCATGTCTTGAAGACATAAAAACTGGATGACTTTAAATTTTCTGCTTCTAAATTCAGACAAGACAGAAGTTGTCGTCTGTGGACCGGAGTCTTTTAAAACAAGAAGCTGCTTCAGTCAATCACTTAACCTGGATGGCATTAAATTGACCTCTGACAATAAAGTAAAAAACCGTTGGTGTTATTTTTGACCAGGACATGTCATTTAAATCCCATATTAAACAGGTTTCTAGGATTTCCTTCTTTCATCTCCGGAACATTGGCCAAAATTAGTAAATATCCTGTCCAGGATTGATGCTGAAAAAACAGTCCATGCATTTGTTTTCTTCAAGGCTGGGCTATTGTAATTCTTTACTATCAGGATGTCCACAAAATGCCGTTTAAAAGCCTTCAGCTGATTCAAATGCTGCAGCAAGAGTTCTGATGAAAATTAAAAAGAGAGATCATATTTCTCCTATTTTTAGCTTCCCTTCATTGGCTCCTTGTTAAATCCAGAAATATAATTTAAAATTCTTTCCTCCTCACTATAAAAGCCCTTTAATGATTTAGCTCCATCATACATCAGAGGATCTGATTGTTCCATACTTTTTCCTAACAAGACACTTCGTTCTCAGACTGCAGTTTACTGGTGGTTCCTAGAGTCTCTAGAAGTAGAATGGGAGGCAGATCCTTTTAGTTATCAGGCTCCTCTCCTGTGGAACCAGCTCCCAGTTTTTAGTCCGTGAGGCGGACACCCTGTCTACTTTAAGGCTAGGCTTAAAACTTTCCTTTTTGATAAAGCTTATAGTTAGAGTGGCTTAGGTTATCCTGAGCTATCTCTGTAGTTTATGCTGCTATAGGCTTAGCCTGCTGGAGGACATAATGACCACTTTCACCCTCTTCAGCTACTTTACTCACACTACTCTACAATTTTGTGCATATTTGCTGTTATTTCAGTTGGTTTTACTTTGTTCTCTCTCTTTTCTCTTCCTAGAAGCTACACCTGGCCTGACTCTGTGTCTACTTGTAACACCTTTCTGGAAGGGGAACTCCTCCAAGCTTCTGCTGGCAGCAGCTTAATGCTCACACTTCTACCGATGATCCACATGGCCCTGCCTTTCAGTGTTTAACCCTTTCTCTCTCCTAGACATAGTCCTGACTGAGCTTTACTGTTAACTAACTCTATGTGCTCTCTTTCAGACTCTATAACCTTTGAAAAACTGGCTCAGAGTTTATCTGTTCCTTCTTTCTAGGTGAAACGACTAAAGGAGCTACATCCATTTAACATTTATTTTTCCTTCCCATAGAAAGTACTCCTGGATCAGTGCCTTCTTTGTTCTCTTGTGTCTCTGGCTCTGTTCTCTCTAACCCCAAGTCGGTCGTGGCAGATGCCCTGCTCACACTGAAGCTTGTTCTGGTTCTGCTGGAGGTTTTCTTCCTGTTAAAAGGGAGTTTTTCCTCTCCACTGTCGCTACATGCATGCTCAGTATGAGGTATTGCTGCAAAGTCAACGCCAGTAACTGTCCACTGTCTCTACATGTTCATCCAGGACGAGTGAATGCTGCAAGTCACTGACTGGATGCAATCTGCTGGGTTTCCTTAGATAGAAAAACTGTTTTATCTAATTTGAATAAATAACTGAATCTGACTGTTTGATAGTTAGGATTAATTGGAAAATATGAACCTGACTTGAAATCTTTATATTCGATTGAATTGACTTTGTGAGGTGCCTTGAGACAACATGTGTTGTTAGTTGGCGCTATTTAAATAAAACTGAATTGAATTGAATTATTTTACAATAATACAACTTACTCCAGTTTACTCTAAAGTTTTAGTATCTTTGAGTTTGACACGAGAAACAACATTTAATGACCAAAATATAAACTCTTTACTCTGAGTCTACCAGAGATTCTAGTTGGGCATCTAAAGCAACTCTAACCCTAATTCTGAGTTTAAAACAACCCCTGATTCAGTCCTCATCTTTATTCCTGCCTACATTTAATTGGTTAATCTTGTTTTACTGTCCGGCGAGTGATAACTCCTGTAAAACAGTCCCATCCTTGCTCACCGAGCTCACAGTTGATTCCTCTGAACAGAGGAAAACATAAGCAGGCGTAGGACGCTCCATCAGTGATGCAGGTCCCTCCGTTCTGACAGGGACCGGACTTACAGCTGTCAGGGACTTGGACAGAAACACACGGTTATCATTTAACAGACATATCCCACATTACGGTTGTTGTCTCCTTGAGGTCGAGAGGAGAATGACTTACTGTAGGAAGTGATGTTGCTTGTGATAATCATTTATATTTCTGTAACTGTTGATCTCAAATTAAATCTACAGTTTTACAGGTTCTAAACTTATTTTAGCCCAACCTCAACTGTACAGAAACACAACACAGATTATAAACTGTCGTCAGTTATCACAGGTAGGTGAAGCCAAAATGGAAACCCTAGAGGTTAACGTAGATGTGCTCTTCTTTACCCTGACTAGACCTCAACCCATAGCAGCGGAGGCTGCAGACCTCCCACTCCTAACTCGGGGGGTCAGAAGTTTCTCGGTTTATGTTGGACAATCATTGCTTACCAGAGTACTGCTTCCAGAACTCATTCTGAGGAAGAAGGTAAAAAACAAACAGGAGTTTATGGATACAAGGTTCCTGATGTTTCTATCAACATGATTCCCACAGAGTTTAAATCATCTTCTTAGACATAACGCACCGTCATCTCCGTGTGTTCAAAAACCTCTCTGGCCTCCTCGAAGCTACATTTCTCCTCCAAACACTCCCTCTCCAGATCTCCCATTTTCAGCTCCTCAAACCAGCCAGAATTGTACCGGCGAGTCCGGACCAGGACGCCATGGGCCTCTGGTGGCTCCAGAAAGACTGCTGAACACAGAAGGACCAAATGTCATCAGCCTACATTGGGAAAACAACAGTGTGTAGCTTCTAGCCATCAATGATTTGTCTTTATCTAGTCCAGTTTCTTATGATAATGCTGCTGGAAAGATCTCGATGTGTTGAATGTTACACTTCCAGTTTAACTGGTAGATATACAGGGGTTAGACAATGAAACTGAAACACCTGTCATTTTAGAGTGGGAGGTTTCATGGCTCAAATAGACCAGCCTGGTAGCCAGCCTTCATTAATTGCACATTGCACCAGTAAGAGCAGAGTGTGAAGGTTCAATTAGGAGGGTAACAGCACAGTTTTGCTCAAAATATTAAAATGCACACAACATTATGGGTGACATACCAGAGTTCAAAAGAGGACAAATTGTTGGTGCACGTCTTGCTGGCGCATCTGTGACCAAGACAGCAAGTCTTTGTGATGTATCAAGAGCCACGGTATCCAGGGTAATGTCAGCATACCACAAAAAAGGACGAACCACATCCAAAAAGGTTTTTAACTGTGGACGCAAGAGGAAGCTGTCTGAAAGGGATGTTCGGGTGCTAACCCGGATTGTATCCAAAAAAATAAAACCACGGCTGCCCAAATCAAGGCAAATTTAAATGTGCACCTCAACTCTCCTGTTTCCACCAGAACTGTCCGTCGGGAGCTCCACAGGGTCAATAAACGGGCCGGGCTGCTATAGCCAAACCTTTGGTCACTCATGCCAATGCCAAACGTTGGTTTCAATGGTGCAAGGAGCGCAAATTTTGGGGGACAAAGTGAAACATGTATTGTTCTCTGATGAGTCCACCTTTACTGTTTTCCCCCTCTGGGAGAGTTACGGTGTGGGAAACCCCCAAAAAGCGTACCCCCAGACTGTTGCATCCCAGAGGGGAAGCTGGGGGTGGATCAGTGATGGTTTGGGCTGCCATATCATGGCATTCCCTTGGCCCCAATACTTGTGCTAGATGGGCGCGTCACTGCCCCAAGGACTACCGAACCATTTTTGAGGACCATGTGCATCCAATGGTTCAAACTTTTTTTATCCTGAAGGCGGGTGCCGTGTATCAGGATGACAATGCACCAATACACACAGCAAGACTGGGGAAAGATTTTGGTTTTTAGAACATGAAAGTGAAGTTGAACATCTCCCATGGCCTGCACAGCCACCCAAATCTAAATATTTTGAGCCACTTTGGGGGGTTTTGGGGAGGGGAGTCAGGAAACGTTTTTTCCACCATCAGTATCACGTAGTTACCTGGCCACTATCCTGCAAAAAGAATGGCTTAAATCCCTCTGACCCGGGGGGGCAGGACTTGTATATGTTATTACAAGACGAATTGACGCTGTATTTGGCCCAAAGGAGGCCCCCACCATATAAAAATTATTGTGGTCTAAAACCAGGTGTTTCAGTTTCATTGTCCAACCCCTGTACGTCAAGGTGTGGTTTAAGACAAGGACAGGACACACGTGGTTTCGTAGATGAAGACCAATTTGCTTTGTGGTTTGACACAAAGACACCTCTTGTAGACTCCTTGTTGCTTCCGGGTTGTACACATTCCTGATTTGCTGCACCCATGGCCGGTCCTTCTCCCATCATCATGTACATCACCTTATGGTAGCTGTTTGGCCCGCAGCTTCTCGAAGATGAGGCTTTATGAAGATCATCGTAAAGCAAATACCTTCAGGTCAAACCCGGTCAGTCTTGGCTCAAATAAAAAAAATTTTTTTAAAAGGAAAAAAGCTGGGTCCCCCCCAATTGGGTTTTTTTCTTCAAACTTTAAAGTTTATTTATATAGCGCCAATTCACAACACATGTTGTCTCAAGGCACTTCACAAAAGTCAGGTACATACGTTCCAATTAATCTTAATCATTGAACAGTGCAGCCAGATTCAGTTTATTATTCAAACTAGTTAAAAGATTTTCTCTCTAAGGAAACCCAGCAGATTGCATCCAGTCAGTGACTTGCAGCATTCACTCCTCCTGGATGAGCATGTAGAAACAGTGGACAGTCACTGGTGTTGACTTTGCAGCAATCCCTCATACTGAGCATGCATGTAGCGACAGTGGAGAGGAAAAACTCCCTTTTAACAGGAAGAAACCTCCAGCAGAACCAGAACCAAGCTCAGTGTGAGCGGCCATCTGCCACGACCAACTGGGGGTTAGAGAGAACAGAGCAGAGACACAAAGAGAACAAAGAAGCACTGATCCAGGAGTACTTTCTATGGGAAGGAAAAGGTAAATGTTAATGGATGTAGCTCCTTTAGTCGTTTCACCTAGAAAGAAAGAACAGATAAACTCTGAGCCAGTTTTCAAGGTTAGAGTCTGAAAGAGAGCACATAGAGTTAATCACAGTAGAAGCTCAGTCAATCGCCATGTCTAGGAGAGAGAAAGGGTTAAACACTAAAAGACAGGGCCATGTGGATCATTGGTAGAGGGTGAGCATTAAGTTGTTGCCAGCAGAAGCTTGGACGATGCCCCTCTCCAGAAAGGTGTCACAGGTAGACACAGAGTCAGGCCAGGTGTAGCTTCTAGGAAGAGAAAAGAGAGAGAACAAAGTTAAAAGTTGAAATAACAGCAAATAATGCAAAATTGTAGAGTAGTGTGAGAATGTAGCGAAGAGGGTGAAAGTGGTCATTATGTCCTCCAGCAGCCTAAGCCTATAGCAGCATAACTACACAGAAAGTTTCAGTTCAGATTATTTAGTTAGACGGCGCTTATTTTCAACAATGTCGTTTCAAGGCACCCCACAAAGGGTTCCACTGATGGTCATTGTTATACTAAAAACCACAAGGATTGGGATACCTCTCTCTGTCAGACTGATTATAACCAATGGAAAAGAGAAGGGGTCATACAGGTAGCAGAAATGGAGGGTGTGTTTGCACCTCAACCATAACTGAGCCGGTTTAGGCTAAACCTGACTCCCCCTTAGTCCATCCAACAGATGAAGATTGATTATCAGTCGTTAACTCAAGTAGCACCTTTCAGCATGTCAGGGCACCTTTTTATTGTCTTCTATCCAGAAACTAGACAGCTCCATTTCAAGGAAAGACGAAAGGAGGAAGATCTCAATGCCATGCAAAGGATCATGGACCTAGTGTTTTTTTTTTTTTTTTGCTAGCTTCTTTTGCTCCTACACACCCTTAAAGTTCTGGATAATTTGCTGAACTCTTTAAGAGTATTCTTCAGCAGTGGATGGCTGGGTGATCCATACAGAATGTCTCCTTCATTTGACCTGGATCTCACAATGAAATACCCGGGACCCTACGTGGACGATAGCCTTGCAGCCATCTTGCTTGTTGTAAGCTGAACACAAACTACCTCAGCGTTTGTAACTTCTGCTAAATCAACATTCATTTATAGGTGAATGGGTTCAGTCTGGACCTTCCTCACCTGAAGCCGGCTGGGAGCCCTGGAGCGTGAAAACGAAGGCGATGAAGACCCTCAGCAACATTGTTGATTTCATCAGAAAGCTACCATCGCTCTTCTTTGTGGGGACATGAAGGAACAAAGTCTTCAACACCCCCTCCCAACACTAGTCTGTAGTTCATCACATGGAGATATCCTGGGTGATGAAACACTGACCAATGCCCTCAGGTACAAGAACTGAAAGTTTTGTTTTTCATAATTCTGTTGACCAAATTGAGCAAATGAGTTTCTTGCCGAGCCTTTTTAGCTCTGGATATAGAAATCAAACATTCACCCAACAAGACAGAAATAGAAAGCTTAGACTGAAATCTGACTAGTCTTCCAGTAGATTTCATGGGTCTGACCTACTGACAGATGGTGTGGTACCTTCTCCCAGTAGGTCAGAAATACCACAAAAACTGAATGAAGAAGGGAGAGAAGATACGTGACTGCCATGAAAACACTTTTTAATTAAACTGTGGGGCTGTTACACTTTACTCCACACAAAACCAATATTTATGTAATAGTTTACCTTTAGTTCAGTTAGATCTGTGGTTCTCCAACAGTAATGCTAGGGCGCCCCCTGCTGGTGCTCAAATTCAGTTTGCTGAGAACCATTCACCCCAAACCATTTGAAGCTGTAATGAGTTGTAAAAATATGAAATATTATGAATAAAGATTTTATTGGCTTTTAATTAGCTCCATATCAGATAGTTTATCTGCTTGGTGGCTTTAATTTTCCAGGATATGAAAGTTTGTATTTGCAGTTGTGCTTGCCCTGTACCTGATTTGTCCTGATCCAACATGGAGTCATCTGGACTGATCATGTGTCCATTCAGTGAATTATTTAAATATATAATTTATTCATAGACTTCTGTAAGGAAATATAAATATCTACCAGCAGACAGTCACTCGTTTAATTTGGTTGAATCTGGGGAAAATGATCTGTCATATTTTAGGTTAGGAACTGGCTCATACAGGAATCAGAAGCAAAATAAATGAAATTGTCTCTAGTGCAAAGGCTTCAAATGATGAAATACAATAAACTATATGTGAGATTTAAGCATTTTTTTACAGTTTGACTTCTGTATTCATAAAGGTAACTAACAAATAATTTGATGCCCCATAGTCCAAAATTACAGGTGGGAAAGCAAAGCAGGAAGGGACAAACTGCCAATGCTTTAGTATAAATTAGGGTCCAAACTTACGAAGCGATAGATTGATCTGGATTAGTCTAACACATTCTTCATTGTGAAAGTTTTTCTATGGTCATTTACTGATTAGACATTTGAGAACTTTATTAAAGACACCCTCTTGACCACACAATCGACTACACCAACACCAACTACAATCGAGGCATGTGACATTGCCCGGTACGGCGGAGCCGGGGTTCCACCCTGGAGCCAGGCCTGGGATCGGGATCCGTCAGACAGCGCCTGGTGGCTGGGTTGCTCCTCGCGGGACCCGGCCGGGCCAAGCCCGAAGGAGAGACGCGAGGCCATCCCCCAGTGGGCCCACCACATGCACGGGGAACCGTGAGGGACCGGTGCAAAGAGGATTAGGCGGCAGACGAAGGTGGAGACCTCAGCGGCCCGATCCCCGGATGCTTAGGCTGGCTCTAGGGATGTGGAATGTCACCTCACTGGGGGGAAAGGAGCCTGAGCTTGTGCGGGAGGTCAAGAGATATCAACAAGAAATTGTCGGGCTCACCTCCACGCACAGTGTGGACTCTGGAACCCATCTCCTCAAGAGGGGCTGGACTCTCTTCTACTCTGGAGTGGCCCATGGGGAGAGGCAGCGGACTGGGGTGGGTTTGCTTGTTGCCCCCCAGCTCAGCCATCTCGTGTTGGGGTTTACCTCAGTGGATGAGAGGGTCGCATCCCTACGCCATGGGTTGGGGACAGGTCCCTGACTGTTGTTTCGGCCTACGGGCCAAGCGGTAGTGTCGAGTACCCTGGCGTTCTTGGTGTCCCTGTCGGGGGTGCTGGATAGTGCCCCTTCCGGGGACTCCATTATTCTGCTGGGGGACTTCAACGCCCAGGTGGGAAACGACAGAGACACCCGGAGAAGCGTGATCGGGAGGAATGGCCTCCGCGATCTGAATCCGAGTGGTGTTTTGTTATTGGACTTCTGTGCTAGTCACAGATTGTCCATAATGAACACCATGTTCAAGCATAAGGGTGTTCATCAGTGCACTTGGCACCAGGACCCCCTTGGCAGGAGGTCAATGATTGACTTTGTGGTCGTATCATCAGACCTTCGGCCGCATGTTTTGGACACTCGGGTGAAGAGAGGGGCTGAGCTGTCCACTGATCACCACCTGGTGGTGAGTTGGATCCGGTGGAGGAGGAGAAAGCCGGACAGAATTGGCAGGCCCAAGCGCATACTGAGGGTCTGCTGGGAACGCCTGACGGAGCCCTCGGCCAGGGATGTATTCAAGTCCCACCTCCGGGAGAGCTTTGACCAGATTCCGGGGGATGTTGGAGACATAGATCCGAGTGGACCATGTTCTCCGCATCTATTGTCAATGCTGCTGCCCGTAGCTGCGGCCGTAAGGTCTGCGGTGCTTGTCGCGGCGGCAATCCCTGAACCAGGTGGTGGACACTGACAGTAAGGGACGATGTCAAGCTGAAGAAGGAGTCCTGTCGGCTGTGGTTGGCTTGTGGGACTCCTGATACGGCTGACGGGTACCGTGAGGCCAAGCGTGCTGCAGCCCGGGCTGTGGGAGAGGCAAAAACCCGGGCCTGGGAGGAGTTCGGTAAGGCCATGGAGAAGGACTACCGGTTGGCCTCGACCTTCATAAGAAGCGTGACCGGAGGGTGTGTTCCAACTACAGGGGGACCACACTCATCAGCCTCCCTGGTAAGGCCTACGCCAGGGTATTGGAGAGGAGAGTCCGGCCGATAGTCGAACCTCTGCTTCAGGAGGAGCAGTGTGGTTTTCGTCCCGGCCGTGGAACACTGGACCAGCTCTATACCCTCTACAGGGTACTTGAGGGTACATGGGAGTTTGTCCAACCAGTCCACATGTGTTTTGTGGACCTGGAGAAGGCATTTAACTGTGTCCATCGTGGTGCCCTGTGGGGGGTGCTCCAGGAGTATGGAATCGGGGGCCCTTTATTAGGGGCCATCCGGAGCTGGAGTTTGGTCCGCATTGCCGGCACTAAGTCGGACCTGTTCCCGGTGCATGTTGGACTCCGGCAGGGCTGCCCTTTGTCACCGGTATTGTTCATAACTTTTATGGACAGGATTTCTAGGCGCAGCCAAGGGCCGGAGGGGGTCTGGTTTGGGGACCAGTGGATTTCCTCTCTTCTTTTTGCGGATGACGTGGTCCTGCAGGCTCCCTCTAGCCAAGACCTACAGCATGCGCTGGGGCGGTTCGCAGCCGAGTGTGAAGCGGCTGGGATGAAGATCAGCTCCTCCAAGTCCGATGACATGGTTCTCGACCGGAAAAGGGTGGCTTGTCCTCTTCAGGTTGGAGGAGAGTTCCTGCCTCAAGTGGAGGAGTTCAAGTATCTCGGGGTCTTGTTCACAAGTGAGGGAAGAATGGAGCGGGAGATCGACAGACGGATCAGTGCGGCTGCCGCAGTAATGGGGGCGCTGTGCCGGTCCGTTGTGGTGAAGAGAGAGCTGAGCCGAAAAGCGAAGCTCTCAATTTACCGGTCGGTCTACGTTCCTAACCTCACCTATGGCCATGAACTTTGGGTCATGACCGAAAGAACGAGATCCCGGATACAAGCAGCTGAAATGAGCTTCCTCCGTAGAGTGGCCGGGCATTCCCTTAGAGATAGGGTGAGGAGCTCAGCTATCCAGGAAGGGCTTGGAGTCCACATCGAGAGGAGCCAGTTGAGGTGGCTCGGGCATCTATATCGGATGTCTCGTGGACGCCTTTCTCGGGAGGTGTTCCAGACATGTCCCACCGGGAGGAGGCCCAGGGGACAGGCCAGGACACGCTGGAGGGACTATGTCTCTCGGCTGGCCTAGGAACGTCTTGGGCTCCCCCCGGAGGAGCTGGAGGAGGTGTCTGGGGAGAGGGACGTCTGGGTGTCTCTGCTGAGTCTGCTGCCCCCGCGACCTGGTCCTGGATAAAGCGGAAGACGACGAGTACAAGTAAATTTGAGAACTCCAAGCTAAGACAAAACTAACCAGCAATAAAACTGTTAGCCTAAAGCTAGCCTCCATTCTCAACTTTACCAAAGCTTTTTCCCTCCAGGGTTTGTAGCCCAGATGAATATTAAAATTTTATTTTAACTTAAACTTGCTTAGCAAACAGTACTTATGGGGCATGTATGGGTAGGAAATTGGCTGAAAATGGGCCTCAGATGGTGACAGAAGCGACGCATTCTAACTATATGGGTTTGACGCAGGACAACATTGGGACCCATAGACATCCTAGATGTTTCTTTTGTTTCTTTTGACCAATTTGAAACCAGATGAGACATACATAGAGAGATAGATGGGGTCCATTCAAGAGGCCCTGTGTGAACCTAGGCCCACTTAGTACCTATCCAGATAGAGCAAAGTCCTTGTAGGGTCAATGGTCACATGTTAGCTCGGTGGCTCCAGAGTCAGCAGTGTCTGGACAAGATTACTGTGGGAACAGGCTAATTTCCTTCTATTGTAACCAAAGTTTTCTGGATCTGTGGTAGACATCTCCATCCAACAATGAGACGGGATGTAATGTCCGAAATGTCCGAAACACAGTTCCCCAACCCCTGTCCCACCCTCTGACCTGTATATCGGCACTACAGACCCTGGATGAAGGCTGTAGGACCAAGGAACCACATGGATTAAGTGCTACATGAAATCATCTAGAAAAAAAAAACACTTTTGTCTGATTATATATATTTACTACATACAAAATGGCAGAATTACACGTCTTTGTGTGTACGTTTGTCTAAGCTGTCGTTGATGTGAGCAGTAAACTCAGATCTCTGGAACATTTGCTGGTAAAAACAGACATTAATACAGATATCCCTGGAATTCTGCTATATGTTTAAGACCAGAATAAAAAATATTTCAGACCCTGTGTCATATGAACCATTTATTTTCCATCCATCCTTCTCTTCTGTCCAAATATTAACCCACAGAATACATTTAATTTCAGATATTCAAGCTAAAATGTCAGCTTATCGTAGGGTTAATGTAACAAATGTAACTTTCTACAAATATTTCTACTTTTCTAAAATGGTGTTGTACCCAACACTGCATTGACCTGAACCAGTTTTATCCAGTAGCCATTACAGTCCGGATCCAGTCCAGGAAGTTGCTAACCTTGGCGTAAACGCCATACATGTTTTCCTTGGCGCAGCCCTTCCCCCAGCTTACCACCCCTGTCAGGAACCATGTTTTTTTGTACCGCACCACCAGTGGGCCGCCGCTGTCGCCCTCACAGGCATCCTGACCCCCTTTCCTGTGCCCTGCACAAAACATGTTTTTGGTGATGTTGAGCTGGGTGTGGAGACGGCACTCCTGCAGAGGGACCCTTGGCAGCACCAACCGCTGTAGGAATCGAGCGGTGGGACCAGCTTCCACCAGGCGGCCCCATCCAGACACGGTGGCGTGGCGGACGGTGGACAGTGTCCAAGCGAAGGTGCTGTTCTGAGCGGCGAGGCAGATGGGCACCACGTAGCGGCTCAGTTTCACTGGGTAGTACAGCTTCAACAGGGCCAGGTCGCTGTCAGAGGTCAAATGGTTGTAGTCAGAATGGATTGTGATGTTGAGCACACGCCGCCGCTGTTCCGTTTTCTCAACGCTCTTTAGGTCATGTTTGCCTTAGAAGAGACCACACATTTAGGTTAAATATCACCAGAAGGACCCAGTCTGTTAGCTTGACCTCAGAAGACTCAAATTCACCTCACCTACATGGACGTGGAAGATGGCAGAAGGTTTCTGCCAGACGCAGTGAGCTGCAGTTAGAATCCACACATCTGACAAGATGATAGCTCCACAGCTGAACTGGTTATGTTCATACAGCACAGCCTATTCAAACATTTCATTAACCCACCAGAGCAGAACTATGAACTGAAACAAAGAGCTTCACAATCCCAAATCTCAGGCATTTTACACATTTCTCATGTGCTTCTTTACACATGATTGTAGAGCTCGGTTGGTTCCTTGAAATGAGTCAATTAAATGTCTGCAGCAGAACACTTTAAAGTACTCTGGTTGAGTATCATCTGTTTCAGCTCAGTGGACCTTGGTGTAGGACTTACCTGCCATGGACAGTGTCCTTTGGGGCAGATCTGCCCGTTAACAACCCTCGGGGCAAAATTTACCAATGGTCTTCCACAAACGACTGGATCTATACCAAACAGGCAACACACAGAAAAATCAAGATGTTGAACAAGTAATACTCATGAGACCCAAGTCCAAGGAATCCTAGGAATTACAATTTAATTGCCTGAGCTTATTTTACATTTTGAGACAAATCCTATCACAATAAAGGACAAATGACTTTACTGTTAGAGGTTTAAATTTTGAATTGGCCAAGTCTACTTCATGGAAGGTCTGGCAGACAATCTCCTGGCATCGTCTAAAGATTACAGATAGAAGGCCTGAGTAAATCTAGTATCTGCCTGATGACGATATTGTAACTGCCAATGTGTCTAACTGAGAGAATCCTACTATGCAATAGTGAATTTGACAAAAACTCGTGTAATGTTTCATTAAAGCCAGAACATTCAAACCTTTGACCATCTCTCAGTGTAATATTCTGCTGGGAAGCTTTGGTTCCCGGTAGAACCCACCTACAGCCGGACTGAATGTAAATAAGATGTCTTTTAGTTCTAAAATCCAGGAAAGAACTCCCAGTGATCAGAGGCTGTTTGAAAGTCAACCTCTATTAGTGCTCAGACCTTGAGGCAGACAGGTGCTGTTGTCCTGATCCAGACTGTATCCTGGAGCACAGAAACAGACCAGGGAATGGTCCGGATTCTCTCTGCAGAAATGCTCACATCCCCCATTTCTGTAGCGACATCTGGTTGAGGTTGAACGTACTGCGAAGGGACAGAAACAGAACATCTTCCACATCAACAAGGACCATCGGGAGCATGTTCTCAGTGAGTGATGTTCCTACCCTTGTCACATTTGGATCCGTGAAAACCTACAGCACATTTGCAGGTGTAGGTGCTGTAGTGACGGGTGCAGGTTGCTCCGTTCTTACAAGGAGATGATAAGCAGTGGTCTACAGCTGGAAATGAAACAGAAAACGACTGTCGAGGGTGCGTTCTTACTGGAGAAACTGGAAATGGTCAATTCATTAGTACCTGTGTATGTCCTCCAGAAGTTTTCCTGAACACAGAGGGTACACGGGCCAGTGAAAATGATGTGAAGATTGTATCTATGAAACATATGAAGATCATTAGGCTAAGTCCTGACTTACCAGCTGCTGGGACTGGGGAATAATCTCCCTGGCCTCCTCGAAGGAACATTTCTCCTCATGACATTCCCGCTCCAGGTTGCCTAGCCTCAGCTCCTCCAGGAAAGAGTTAGCCCGACGAGTTCGATGGAGGAAACCACTGGCTTCATGTCGGAGCATAAACATTCCTTCTGTATGGAAATATGCAAGAGATGGAGCCAACCATCAGCAGGTCATCTTCAGCTGGTAGCTGCTGGCATTAGAAAGCTTCTACAGCAGATCACTAGCCGCTACATTATCGTCAGTACTGAACAAACATTACTACGGACTGAATGAGTAAGATGATCCTGCAGAAAATACCAAACTGCCATTTTACCTGCTGATCTGCTGTGGGGAAGTCCACATATGATGTGTGATGTTGGATATTTAGGAGGAATTCTGCATTTTCCAAACATGTCCTAAAATCCACGTCATAAATTCTGTTTTCCTTTTCATTTCAGTAAAATGTGATTGTGGATACACAAAGATTTATAAATCCTGTTCAACCTAAATGCAGCTGAATCCAAGGTAAAGACAAGGTATTCAGTCTTCAACCTGAGAAACTTTGTTTTTTTGCAAATATTTCCTCATTTTGAATTTGATGTTTGCAACATGTTCCAATAGAGCTGACAGGACAGGGGCAACAGACTGGGAAAGTTGAGGAATGCTGTTTGGGTCATTCCACAGGTGAACAGGTTAACTGGAAACAGGTGAGGGTCATGATTGGGTATAAAAGGAGCCTGCCTGAAAGGTTCAGTCGTTCACCAGCAAGGATGGGCCGAGGTTCGCCACGAGGGAACAACTGAGTGAGCAAATAGTCCAACTGTTTAAGAACAATGTTCCTCAACGTACAACTGAAGGAATTTATCTACAGTCCGTAAAATCATTAAAGGATTCAGAGAATCTGGAGAAATCTCTCCAGCAAGGAGGAAAACCAACACTGAATCCTGTGACCTTCGACCCCCCAGGAGGCACTGCATTAAACCGTAACAGATATCACCACATGGGCTCAGGAACACTTCAGAACCTTTGTCAGTTAACACAGTTCGTCCCTCCGTCTACAAGTTAAAACACTACCATGCAAAGACGAAGCAATATTTATCAACACCCAGAAACGGCGCCGGCTTCTCTGGACCCGGGCTCATCTGAGATGGACTGACCCAAACTGGAAAAGTATGCTGTGGTCTGATGAGTCCACATTTAAATTCTTGAAGCTGCAAAGCTTCAGCAGTTAGTTTCCTGAGTTCCCGAACGCTTATTGAGTGATGCAGGTGATGTAACACAGTGGTAAACATGACCCTGGCCCAGCTGTGTTGGAATGAGCTGCAGGCATCAAATTCACAATGAGAAAAAAATTCATGAGTGAATATATGCAGAAAATTTTGGTTTTAAACAACATCCTAACTTCACTGGATCTGGGTTGTGGTTATATAACTTTACCAAGCAGTGGAGAACATCAGAATATGTCCTAAAAGTTGGAGGTCAACACTGGGATGAGTTAATTAAAGACCCATGTTGATGTTTGGGCACTGACAGAACTGCATTTATGTTGTTTTATAGATAATCTAGCCTTGTTGCTGAGAGCACAACGGTAGGTAACCATGCTAACATAACTTTATTGATGGGAAGATGTTTGCACTCATGGTGCAATTCCAGTTCTGTTCAGAAGTCAGAATGTTGGCCTTAAAATGATGAAGCCCCAGAAGCCAAACCTCAGACTTCCAAAATCCAAAATGGCTGCCAAAGGCATAAAAGGCTGCGTCGAGCGGTTTAGCTGCAGTTCTTTGAGCTTGGCACACAGTCCAGCCTCTGTATAACAGCATGGTCCCTCAGCGTTTGAACACTAATGCTAGTAACAGCTGAACCCGGGTAGCAGCTGAAACGTATCATTTCAAAGGCCAACGTCTGGAGTAAGTATAACGCATCATCATTAAGGTATTGACTTGGATCCGTTTATGAATAAAAATGAGAAAAACTGTAATTTGGTTAGAACTGAAATTCAACTAAAGAACAAAATTAAATGCAACAAAAGCAGCTTCGTTCACCATGTGCTGGTGATTTTTTACCAATTGAACTTGTTTACAGCATGAAGAATCTGACAGAATATTATAACTATGGCTCTTTTAGTCAAATTATAATGTAAAAGTAGTAAAAAATAATGTATTTTAATGGTTAAAGTGTGATCAGCCCAATTTGTTGTCAGGTATAGAGCTCAGGTAGAGCTTGATGGGTGAAAACAGACAAACAATAAGATGAAGAAGAGCTGAAGGAGGAAGAAGAAACAGGACTGACCTCCTGGGGTCCCGGTGCATGCTGGGAGGAAAGCCATTATGAGCAGTAAAAAGAAGACGCTCGTCGTTCCTCTGCTGATGGACGCCATGCTTGTTTTAAACTGATCAAAGTTCACAGAGAAACACAAACACACAGAAACCCCCAACAGAAAAACACGTCTGACAGATAAAAGCTCTCCATGTTTTTCTTCCTGGTTTCAGGGTAAAATGGCGCCAATTTATTTCTGAATGATCTCAGTTTACAGCAGTTATGATATTAAACCTCAGAGAATGACCTCTATACTGAAGTAGTTTTTATCAGTCTTTTTTATGTGGTTTTTGTTGGCACAAAACTCTAACTTAGAGTAAAAAAGTGGGTTTGAATGTTTTTTGAATAAATCCATCACTAATAGTTAATTCTGTCAACAGAACCAGAATATATTGTCCTCAGATGTGAAATAAAGACACAAGAAATCCACCATTTTGTCTTTTATTGTTTTTAACTGATTTCATGCAGGTTTATGTTTTTTAATTAAAGGCTTCAAACTGGAAACAACAGACTAAAGCAAAAATCATAAATATAATTAATAATTTAATGAAGCTCCCTTTGAAAAGAAATGTTGACAAGATGTTTCAGAATATTCTTACGTGTTATTCAGGAATAAAAAAACCTATCTGCATTCAGATTATTAAGGAAACAAAGTTAAATAAATGTGTAATGAATGTAAACCAAAAGTTCTGGAACCAGAAAACTGCAGCGTTTCTCTTGTTGTAACAGTTGTCCCCCTTTCCAGCAGGGGGAGCTCCTCCTCTCACAGCATCTTCTTCAGGATGTCGGGGAGTAACTCCTGAGCTGCTCTCAGTTCATCCTTCCACTCTTGAGGGATGCCCCCTCCGCTGTAGGCGGCCCCGGCCCCCAGCAGGGCCCCGAGCGCCGACCCGCGGTTACAGTTTTCACCTGGAGACCAGAACCAGCAACACATTAAAAGCTGGGAGATTGTTCATCTGGATATGATCCAGAAAACTGTGGCTGAGTTTTCTTCTCCAAGTTTTCATAAATATTTTTAGAGAATTTACAGAAAAATCTGATCTGCTGTGATTGGACAGCTTCAACGGCCTGATCAAGCTCCGCCCATCCCAACGCCATTTAATTGTTTCTGCAATTCAAACTTTTTTACATTTTAATGGAGGGAAAGTAACAGTAGAGTCTAACTTATTAACGAAACTCTGCAAATAAATTCCTGAATCAACGTCAGAAAACCTATTTTTAGAAGATTTGCACGACAAGAAATTTTGGCTGCAACACAACAAACAATAAACAGATAAAACATAAAATCTTGTGGTCTAACCTCCACAGTTTGTGTTGGTCAGGATTCCTCCTTTAGGGTCATCATGAAACTCGTAGGCGAGGTAGAACAAGCTGGACAAAGCCCCTGTTGTTGAACCAACAAGGTTCACAGGTTGTTAAATAAAGTTAGCAAGAAAAGTCAAAGTAAAGATTCTGTAAGTAAACAGATTCTGACCTCTGTTGTAGCAGGCCAGGCCCAGGTGGTTTACAGCACTCTGGTGGACCTTCAGCCTCTCCTCAGGAGATGCAGGAAACCTGAAACATTCAGAGAAAGAAAAACTGATTTAAGTTGACTTCTTATTGAAAAGTTGTTTCAGCACAAACCCCTTTTTCTGATGTTCTTTAACCTTTGTGTATTGCTGAGTTTTACTGACAACATCACAAAGCCTAGAGCTGTTTGCACCGGTTTAGACCGACCTGGAGGCCTTGTAGCTGTAGCTCTGGCAGGTGTCCCAGACCTCCAGCCTCCTCAGAGCATACTCTGCCTGCTGGCGGACGCTGCCTCCACCCAGCACGGCATGCAGCGCCCGGCTGTAGATCTTCACATACTCAGGCACGTTGGGGTGAGGATGGGTGAGCTTCACGAACTCCACAGCTGCTGAAACCTGAGGAAGGACAGGGATTAAGATGAGGTGGGATCCTCAGGAATGGTTGAAGATGGACATGAACCATGTTTGCTCACAGCTTGATCCTCACTGGCGGAAGCAGACAACAACACAAAGGGCAGAATCATGGGAAGGCAACCAATGGCATCCAGCTGGCTGTCAGGAAATTGGGAGCTCAGCATCTGTTTGGATCGTTTCTCTGCAAATCTTAGAACCTGAAGAGCACAGAGAACCGAGTCAAAACAGATGTGATAATTACCAGGAGCTGGATAAGAGCTCTTGATTTACCTCACTTGGAGAGGTCGGCCTGCTATCCTGCCAGCCTGCGAAGAACGAGCGGTGGAAGGACTCGGCGTAGGTGTCTGCATGTGAGCCGGGCGTGGTCAGGAACTGGACGTAGTCGGACAAAACGGCGGCACGAGCATCCGGCTGGGAGACGTCAGTGAAACGCCTGGAGACAAGCGTCCGAGCTACTCGGAGCGCGCAGAGGACGTTCAGGGTGTTGTCTCCAGCCTGAAGACCTGCAGAACCAGAAAGATGATGAAGAAGTAACTGTATGACAGAACATCCCAAATGAATGCAAGAAGCAACGTCTAACTAATATAACTTTATACAGTTGCTGTTTTCAGCACCCGTACCTTGGTGATAGTGGACCGAGCCATTGGAGGACCTCCACAGTTCCAGCTTCTCATGTAGGATGATGTTACCAACAACATCAGCTCGTTTTTCCCCAGTGGACCAGGCAGTCCGACCGCTGCCGGCTGCAACACAGCACATAATAACAAGCAGATGGAAACATTAAGGATGGTTTGTGTAATAAGCAAAGCTAAATAACCAGAAAACATGCTAACTTATTGAGTGAGGAGTTCCTCAGGGCTGTGTTCCCGGGACTCTCTGGTTCTACGTCTGTTCATTAACATTTATTTTTAACAACTCATCATCAGAAAGCAAGCGTCTGATAATAAGATTACACCGATGTGTTTGACTTCAGGTAAGTACGGTGCCTTGCGCAAGTACTCGGCCCCCTTGAACTTTTCAACCTCTTGCCACATTTCAGGCTTCAAACATAAAGGTATAAAATTCAAATTTTTTGTGAAGAATCAACAACAAGTGGGACACAATCGTGAAGTGGAATGAAATTTATTGGATGTGTCAAACTTTTTTAACAAATAAAAAACTGAAAAGTGGGGCGTGCAATATTATTCGGCCCCTTTACTTTCAGTGCAGCAAACTCACTCCAGAAGTTCAGTGAGGATCTCTGAATGATCCAATGTTGTCCCAAATGACTGATGATGATAACTAGAATCCACCTGTGTGGAATCAAGTCTCCGTATAAATCTAAGTGGTTGGAGACCTCTGATCGTAACTGGAGCTTGGACACATGTAAACACTGAAAACATAAATGAATATTTAGAGGAGCCTGATGTTCCATTTATGGGTAAAGATGGGAGGATTTTAAGGTTCTGCTACCTGTGTTGGACAGACTCAGGATGCTGGACGGGTGTCTGTCTGCAGGCGTGTTGAACCCTGATATCCAGCCTCCAAAGTCCCTCCTGATGTCCTGGATGTTGTAGTACCAGTGGACTGGCATGGACATGGAGTCTGCAGCACACATGGCCCAGAAGGCCTCGCTCACTGACCGCCTCAATGCAGACATCTCAGACCAGCAGGTTTTAGTTCAACCTTCACCTGAAGCAGACAACAGAAGAAGAAGAGGCAGGAGGATGAGCAGCAGAATTTAAACCCGGTTTGTTCCATGAAAACTATCAAAGGGCACAAAAAACGAGAGTTTTTAGTTCTGACTCTCCTTTAGTCCTCCACTGGTGGAACTGCTCCACACTGGGAGATGAAGTTAAACTGGTAAACCAGATCCCAGTAACAGAAGTAGATCAGCTGTACCTGTCTGATGCTGCAGGTTGGTGTCAGACTGGTTAACCTTCTCACCAGTCTTCTCTCCGATCCTTCTCACTCCTCATCTGAAGTTATGTAAGTACTTATCAAACTGTTACAAAACACAACAGGAAGTGACCAGCAGTTGCTGACTGGGGCTGCTGCCCCTCCCAGTATAACCAGCAACACCTTCTCCTGAACCCCAGTTACATACTGATATATTTTTCATATATAACTGGATTATGAAAGTGATGACACAGATGGTTTTGTATGCTGTCATTTCGCAAACGAAGTACAGGGTACCGCGAGGTCCATATACGACCATAAAAGACCTGAGTTTTGACTTGCAGGCCGAAGAATGCTTTTATACTTTTATTTTGAAATTAAAAGCTCAACTAGTTTTACAAAGTTGTATTGCACGCATGTTTGCTTGTATTTGTTAATTTTACTGTTGTTAAACCTTAGTGTAATTGATGTTTAATTACAATGGAAGCTACAGATGGTTATTAGTAGATAGGTTTTTCCTATTTCTGATGGATGGCCTTTAACTTGGGTGCATATTTTGCCTGACTTATTAAAAAAATAATAAACAGTTTTACCTGTCAGACAGAAGTCAGGGATTAAAACCTTCTCGTCCACTCTACGGCGGCCCGCTTGAACCAAGAAGGCTCCAGACATGAATCAGGCCGGATTATGTTGCAGATGGCGGTAGTTTGCTGTCAAACTTGGTTTAAAACAAAGCTTGTGTTTAAATGTGCTGTTTATTCCCTCTAGTAATATGTTGTGGTTTCCACTTTGAGTTAGCAGTTAGCAGAGTAGATCAGAACCAGCATAGACTGGGTCGAAACCAATTTAGTTTGAGCAGTTAGAGCTGCTTAGTTGTTCGTGCAGACTGCTGGTTGGACTCGGTACTAGCTAAAGTACAGCCTAGGCTAGCTGAGCACCGCTAGCTGCCAGTGGACATGGGGGACGTGATGGATCCACGGGACGTGGGTAAGATTAAAGCAGTACAGACTTTGGAGCCCACAGACCCTCCGCCTGAGAGTTAACTGGTCTTACTGTGTTATTAAATGATTTAAACAGGACAAGGTTCTATGACAAAGCTGCGATTTTCAGCTATACTTTCCGGTCTGAATGATGCTAGTGGCCGCCATATTGGTTAGGGCAAGTCACAACAGCTCAATTGAGGTTCTGCTGCAGATTCACACCGTTGGTCCAAATCTTTTGGGTTTTTTTTATGTCATCTAGCAGCAAACGGTGCACTTTATTGTTTAAGTTGATACTTTTTATTTGTTCTGCGGTTTAACTTGTAAATAAGTGCTGGTCTTTGTCCTGCAGAGAGGGCTAAGACCTTCTGGGCGGAAAAGGACGTGGAGCAGGTTTTTACCGGGGTTTTTCAGTATTTGGGCCACCTGAAGCAGGCCCTGCAGAAGAAAACTGCTAAAGATAAAGGTACTGATCTGTCCTGACTGTAGTCCAGACTGTCCTGGGTGTGTCCCCGTGTTCTGATGGTTCTGTTTCTGTCAGAGTATGTTCGGGCTCAGAGGATGCTAGAGTGTCTGGACTGCTACCCCTCTGGGTCTCCTCAGGACCAGGACTCTTCCGTGGTCCAGGTGCTCATTGCTTCAGGTAAGTCCTGATCTAGATGTGTCTTGGTGCTGTTGGGGGTTCTGGGTGACCTACATGGTTGTTTCTGCAGGGGGGCCACTGTCAGCTCTCTCCCCCACCTCCTCTGCCACACCTGTCTGCCTCTTCGATGGACCGTCGCCCTCTGCTGGCAGAGAGGAGCTGCTACCTCCTCTGGCTCCGGTCCAGTTGCATTACCACCCTCACCGCTGCTGCAAGGTAAATACACATCTGCAAACAGAACCAGGATGCTTCTCAGACAAACCCTCATCTCTCTGTGTCTGTTCACAGTCCTGCCTGCCCGGTTTACCCAAAATCCCTCAGTCCTGCTCGCTGTTGTACGGCCAGAACCCCCTGAAGGTCCCGCTGCTCTGCGGCTTTAAGAGGCTAAGCGCCATGCCGCTGATGTCCCCGTTCGCACACGGCGGGGACGCTCAGGACGAAAACTGGGACGTCATCTACAAGGCTCCATGTGGACAGAGTCTGCGTAACTTTGAGGACGTGATGTGCTTCCTGTCGGCGACGGAGAGCCACGACATCCTGCAGGTGGACTTCAGAACCAAAATCTCATCCTTTATCTTAGAACTCACTTTGAACCGGTCCTCTTCCCGCTCCAGGTGGACTTCTTCACCTTCAACCACCTGGTTCAGCTGGACCCTTCCCCTCTGCCGGTCAAAACACAGCAGGACCTGAGCCGGGGGGTGGAGCCGACACCGGTGGAGCTGTGCGTGGGGGAAGGGAAGTCCCGGCCCGCGGACTTCCGATACAGGAAGGACCGCTGGCCGCACGGCTGCTTCTTGAGCCCCGGCCCAACCCTGTTCCGCACCTGCTGCGACTGCAGTGACGGCTGCAGCGACACCGAGCGCTGCGCCTGCGTTGCCATGACGACTGGGGGCCGGGGCTACAGACACCACCGGCTGCTGGAGCCGGTCCAGTCAGGGTGAGAATGGTCAGGAACATCTGGATCCTTTACCCTCCACCCAGAGAGCTGCTGACGTAACCCCTCCTCTTCCTCCAGGCTGTATGAATGTGGGCCCTGGTGTGACTGCGACCGGTCCCGCTGCCAGAACCGGCTGGTCCAGAGAGGCATCAGAGTCCGTCTCCAGGTCTTTCAGACGGAGGGCCGAGGCTGGGGTGTCCGTTGCCGTGACGACCTGGACCGAGGCACGTTTGTCTGCATCTACGCAGGTGGGCCTTGCCGTTTACGGACCGACCCGGCTGGTTCTCATCTCCTGCTGGAGTAATTCAGTAATTTTTACTGAGGTTTAATTTACCGAATAAAAAGGGTTAATTCCTGATTATTGTTTTATATCGACCTTTTCATCCATACTTTTACTCCCGTTTCCAGAATAATTTTATTACTTTATATATTCTGGTTTTATCTCAAATTATTTGCCTAAATGTTGATTAGCATATTTTAATTCATATTTTAAATGCATTATTGAATTTTTCCCTAATTTTGATCATTTTTTCCCTTTTTTGTTACTTTTTGAATATAATAAAACAAAAGTTAGTTATGTCAGTGATGACATCACCGAGGGCTTGGGTAAACACGGTTTTTCCTGGACAGGCGTGGTTCTGCAGAGGCCCCAGAGTCCTACAGAGGCGTCGCCAGCGAAGCTGACCCGGGCCGAGCTCCCGTCTGATGACGAGGTGGAGGTGGTCACCGAGTGGCTGGCCCCGCCCATCCTGGAGGCGCGTGGCGACCTGGTGGAGACGCTGCCGCCGCCGCCCGGTTCCTCTCCGACCTCAGCTATGAGGCACGTCCCGGTGATCCAGAGACCCAACGAGTCCAGCAGCACGCCTCAGGACCAGGACAAGGTGTTAGTCCGTTACAGCAACACTTGTCTTAGATGATTTCTTGCCGCTGAGTAAATTCTGATGTTTCTGGATCAGGTGAAGACGGTGGTGCTTGGAGTTTCTGATGCAACGTCTACATCAGCAGGTTACCAGCAAAACCCGAGTCACACATGATGATGGTACCTGCAGTCTGCACCAACTCACTGTTGTTACTGGGTTCATTCAGGCGGTCTGTCTGAGGTGAGGGTTGCCGTGGTGATGGACAGACAGGAAGACAGCAGGCCGAACGGTCAGCAGAGTTTAAAACGAGCAGCCCAGAAGGACGTCTGCTTCATTGACGCCACCAAGGAAGGAAACGTGAGCCGCTTCATTAACGTGAGTCCGTCACTGAGGTGTCCACCAGGGGGCGCCCCCTAGAAGAAATAACCTAGAGGTCTGCTGGTCCAGCTCCAAAGATTAGAACATCGTGTCAGAAAGTGACACGCATCGATCATATTGATCCATCACACGGAAATATTTCAGCCTTAAAATGTTGATGATTCTGGCTCACAGAGAGGGAAACCCCAACATTCATTGTCTCAGAAAACTACAATATTACATCAGATCAATTTTAAAATAGCATTTTTAATGTATAAATGTCATGTAGCAGACATATTATGGTCTGCATTATCATGGGGAAGACAACACATTGACACCCAACACAAGGAAAAAGGTCAATTAGCGCCGCATCCAAGGATATTCATAGAAAGTTGAGTGGAAGGAAGAAGTGTGTTAGGAAAAGGTGCTCCAGCAACAGGTAGAAGCGTTGAGAGGATCGTCAAGCAGAATCCATTCAGGAATCTGGTGGAGCTTCACCAGCAGAGGACTGAGGATCAGAGTCAGAGCATCAAGATCCACTACGTATGAATGGATCCTACACATGGGCTACAAGCGTCTTACCTGGGCTGAGGAGAACCAGAACCGGCATCCACCCGCAGCAGATGAAAGTACAGTTTCCATTTCATTTGGAAATCAAGGTCCCAGAGTCTGGAGGAAGAGTGGAGAGGACCAGAATCCAGGTTGCCTGAAGTCCAGTGTGAAGTTTCTCCAGTCAGCAATGGTTTGGGTTGCCATGTCATCTGCTGGTTCTGGTCCACTGGATTTTCTGATGTCCACAGTCAACACAGCCATCTACCAGGACATTGTAGACCACCTTATGCTTCGTTCTGCTGACAGCCTTCATGGAGATGCTGATTTCATTTTCCAGCAGGCTCCAGAACACCCCAGCAGAACCACAGTCGTACTAATGCAGAAACTCATGCAAAAGGAGCCCAGACTGAGTTCATAGAAATGAGCTTCGTTTCCAGAATTTCTCTTTAAATGCTGATCTGGTGTAATGTTCTGATGTTCTGAGACTCTGGATGTTGGGTTTTGGTTCGCTGTCAGCCAGAACCATCAAAGCTCCAGAAATAAAGGCTTGAAATATTTCACTCTGATGAATCTATTTAATCTGGTTTCACTTTCTGACACAAATATTGAAGATTTTTAGATGTTTGAATCTTTTGAGCTGGAGCCGCCTGGACGCTGCCTGTGTTTCATTTCATCACCAGAAGGGGGCGCTGCTACACCCTTCTTTGCACAAATGTGGAGCTAAACCTGCTTCTGTGAAAATGTTCACTTTAAGCTAAATTATATCTGTTTTCAGAATGTTTGCAACTTTTATTTGTTTGCCTAAACATGTCTTTTAATTTATAGGGATGTGAATGTTTTATTGGTATGATTTGAACATAAAATATATAGTTTGGGGAAAAAGAATCTAAGCATTAAAAATGTTATTTTGTTAAAGTTTCTTAAGAAGTATTAATGAAGATTCATTAGCGCATTTAGATATTTATTAGGGTTTTAAATCTGAATATTTCTCTTTTATGTATTTTTCACTTTTTTTTATTTTTCACACATTTAAACATTGTTTTCATTCAGCTTTTTTAATACTTTTAATACCTTTTCTAAGGAAAGGATTCACACAGAACTGATTTACGTCAAGTCATCCGTGTAATACTTTTTACAACATGTTCTGTTGGCTCCAAATGCATTTATTGAAGTTAGGACTTATAACAGATGTAATTTTCTATGACATTTTAAATGTTATTTGCCTCTTTAGTGTTAATAAATTCAGTTTCTGACCCGCTGATCACGTTTCATCTTGGCTCCGCCCACAGCACAGCTGTCAGCCCAACCTGTTCATCCAGAACGTCTTCACGGACTCCCACGACCCCGCCTTCCCCGTCATCGCCTTCTTCACCAGCAGGTCAGGAGGAGGAGTCACACTAGGCCCCTCCCCTTTTATTTAGACTGGTTTTAATGGTGCCCTTTGTGTCCATCAGGCTCATTAAATCTGGCACTGAGCTCACCTGGAACTACTCCTCTGACGCTCACACCTCCACCGGGGATCGGACACAGGAAGTGCCCTGTCTCTGCCATAGCAACGGTTGCCAGGGATGGCTCCAGCTGGAGGAGAACCTGTGTGACGTATGTGAGCCTGAAGGTCCAACAGGGATGGAGAACTGATTCATGTCACACTTTGTTACCGGTTTCTGCTATTAACGTGTTTTTGTAATAAAATCTTAAAAAAAAAAATATTTAAATACTTTTGCTTTGAAATGTTTGTAGATTTTAGGTTGAAAAATCCAATGTAGGCTGACCAGCCACTGCTTTTATTCTGAAAATTCCCCATGTTTTCCGGGGTGACTTGGGGAAGGATTTTTCATTGTTGTCCCAGAATCTCCTGGGAAAAAGCTCTTATTTTGAAATTGCAAAGCATGAAATCCTGCTGCTACTTTATTCATTTTCCACTTTTTTAGAACCTATTTAGGGAAGAACTGTTCTCCACAGAAACTTTGGTTCTGAATGTTCTGGGTTCTTGATTAACTCCTGTTGGACCTGTAGCTTCTGTTTTCAACAGAGACGGGGCTCTTATTGTGAAAACAGGCTGTAGTTTTATTGTGAAAGTCCGGAGCGGAATTCGGTCTGTTGTTTATATCCGGCCCCCCTCGGCTCCTGACCGACTGTCCCGCAGGAAGCGACTCCGACCATGATCTCCTGTGTGCGGCCTGCTCTCCTCCTCCTCCTCGGCCTCTCCTTGGCCTCGGTCGGCTCCTCTCCCTCAGCCTGCCGGGTCCAGATCCCTCCTCACGACCAGGTGGCCCGGGTGGCCCGCTTCATCGCCCACCAGTGCAACTGGGCCTCCATGGCCACCATCTCCACCCACAAGCCGGTGGTGGGTCAGCCGTTCTCTAACGTGTTCTCGGTGAGCGACGGGCCCCACGGGACCAGCTCCGGGGTCCCGTACATGTACCTGACCCGCATGGAGGTGTCGGTCCAGGACCTGCAGGTAACCGGAAGACGTCAGTGACGCAGTGAACGTTTTTAAACCTGTTTAAAGCGGTGAAACCTTCTTTATTTGACCCTTTGATGCATGAAGCGTCACTGTCTAACACAAACAAGTGACGTAACGTCACCGTGACGCAGCACATTTACAAACCGTGATGCAGGTCACGTGACTGGGGCACGGCGTCACGTGACCAGTCAGGTTTCATAACTTCTGTTCAAACATAATTATGAATATGTTTAACCACCTTTATTCATATTTATTAAACGTTTAGATGTTTAAATTTTTTATATTAAATATAACTGAATAAAATAAACGGTGTATATAATAATGAATAAAATATGTTTATGCTACTAAACCATAAGAATATTACTGTTGTTTCAAGGACTTCTGTGTATAATTGGTTTTATTATTATTAATAACATTATATTATTAATTCGCCCCCCAGGCGAACCCCCAGGCCTCTCTGTCCATGTCCCTGGCTCAGACTGACTACTGCAGACTGCAGGGCTTCGACCCGCAGAGTCCTCTCTGCGCTCACATCATCCTGTCTGGATCAGTGCTCCAGGTACCAACACTCTACGCTGGGTAAACCCAGGAGTTCTGCTGTAGCCCGGCCTCATGACCCTGACCCGCTGTGTTCCAGGTGAACGGGACGGAGGCGGACTTCGCAAAGAAAGCTCTGTTTAGCCGACACCCAGAGATGATCGACTGGCCCACGGACCACAACTGGTTCTTCGCCAAGTTTAACATTACTCAGGTACCAGAACCATCAGAACCAGTCGTGGTGGAGCTGTTCTGCTTCCAGTCCTGTCTGAGACGTCCCGTCTGTGTTTCAGGTGTGGGTGTTGGATTATTTTGGAGGCGTGAAGACCGTCACTCCTGATGAATATTTCCAGGCGCCGCCCCACAGGAAGCACCACTGACGGTGAGGGCTGCTGGTCCTTGTAGTTCTTTATATGCTGCTTGTAGTTCTCACTGAGGGGAAATGAACAGAAACCTGACTGAGCCTCAGGTACAAAAACACAGAAACATTTTCATTCTTTTCTTTTATTTAAACTCTTGTCTATTATTTGATTTTAGAATACATTTTGTGTACATCTGAAAATATCAATAATTTTTCATATTTAACATTTCTAAATGTAGTTGTTTCACAATTTATAATTTTGTTTTGTTGCACAAATGTAAAATTACTAATGAAAAAAATGTAGCAGTAAATAAATAACACATAAATAATAAAATATTGTTTAAAAATAGTAATATTAAAAATATCTAACAAATTATGATGGATTAAAATGAGATAATAAAGTTAATTGCAATATACTGTTAATTATGTTGAACAACACCATAATAGCATTATTAAATAAAATAAAATTAGTCATATGTTATTAATAATTAATTAATTAATAAGAAGATTCAACAAGGATAATAGCTGCTTATTTAACATGTAAAATAGGATATTAATGTCATAAATATGTCAATCAAACTGAATCACTGAATGTAATAAAGTAAGAGTATAATTGTAATATAAATAATAATAATAATGTACTAATGTTAATTCAGTATCACTAGAATGATCCTATGATGAAGTAATATTCAGTAAATGACTAAATATAAAGCAATAATGTGATGTAATAAACATCATGAAGTTGACTATGATTGATTGTGTTCAGGAATCCAACCTGTGACCTGCAGTGATGAAGCAGAAGTGATGAGGAGTTGATGGTGATGCTGATCTTTCCTCAGGAACCGTTTCAACCACTTCTCTACAAACTGTTTCATTGGATCAATTAAGACCTCATTAGTTATGTGTTAACCAGGTAAATCAGCTCTAATTAGTCCTGAGGCAATCAACACGGCGGGCGGGGCAGGTGACCCCGAGTCATGTCAGGTTTTACTGGTTTTAAATCAGAATAATATTCAGCTGCCAGTTTAAACCTGAATAAACGACGTCAGTCTGCCAGGCTGAGGTGTTTGATCGACTGCTACAGATTAAAACCGTTAAAGAAACAGACAATTCATGTTTTTACACAAAATAAATGGAATATTTTCGATGTTAGAAAATCATTTCTAACACAAATGAAGGCATAAATTTATCAGAATAAAACTTGATTTCTATAAAGGAGATTTATTTCCAGAAAAGTTCCCACTTCAGCCTGAAAGATTATCCACATGTCCTGCGTTTGAATGTAATCTTTAGTTTAGCAGGAAATTTGACTTTTTAACATCTTCGACTTATTATTATAAATAAATACCCGCCCGCTCCAGTTCTGGTCATTTATTTTTATGTACATCTGTAAAGACCAGACCCAGAATCAGCTGGAAGCTGATTTATTTACATGATGATTGTAGTGCAGAGGATTGACCACTGGGGGGAGACATTTAGTTACCAATTAATGGCTTTAAAAGCGCTTTAAAGAGTTTTATTCAATCATTTGTGCTCATTTAGGTTTAATGTTGAGTTTTTTGGTGAACCAAAGTGTTTGTGGGCATTAGAACTCCACCTTCTCCCTACAGTGAGGATCTCAGCTTCATCAAGAGTATTTTTCTACATGTGACGTCTGATTTTTATGGCTTTATGCTGAACTTTAACCATTTGAATGTGTATAATGTGTCAAGATTTGCACTGCTTTCAGATAAATCACAACCTGCACTTTGGAAATCCCAGCCAAACTCAAAAACTGCTCTTTGCCACACACCAATATACAGCAATTATTAGGTACTGTGGAGGTTTCTTCCAGTAACTACATTTCCCATGGTTCATAGTGATCAGAAGGTGGAGCATAGTATTAATTTGGAATAACTGGTATTGACCCATTTAGGCTCCAAACAGTCACTTCAAATAACAGGAATCTGTGATCATGTTTGTGTATTATTAAAGTATTTAAAACATTCATTTTCTCATATAATATGTAATAATCGTCAGTGTTGAAGTTTGTATTTCTAGAAGCTTGTTTGCCATAATATATTTTCAGAAAAATGTGAAAACCTTTAGAAAATCCTTCAATCTGGAGTTCCAGACAGAGTGATCTATTTTTGAAAGAATAATAAAGATTTTTTGCTAAATAAATCAATGTTTGCCATGTTTGCACTGTTGTAGAAGTGGATTTGATTTAATGTGGGGCGTCTGGCCAGGTGTTTCAGCTTCAAAGTGCTGGAATGAAGGTAAATAATCACATTTAAACAGCGTTCTCTGGATGCAGGTTAGAAGTAGAATGGAATATGGGCTGAAAGTCCTGTTTCTATTCTGTTCACATCATGTAATACACTGGCAGCCCCACAGCATGATGCTGCCACCCCCATGTTTAATAGTTGCTATGGTGCTCTTAGTTTGGAAGCTTCACCGTAACACCTCCAAATGTTCTGATGTGTCCAAACAGCTCAGTCTTTGTCTCCTATGACCATCACACATTTCTCCAGGAGGCCTTGTCCATCTGGGCAGCTGTACATTTGGACCCAGACTGAAGGTGCTGCTTATGAGCAGGAGCTTCTTAGCGTTGTCCAGCTCGAGCCTGTGCCTTAATGTGTTTTGGATTACAAGGTTTGTTTAGCACAAAGTCTTCTCAGGTTTAAGAACATCTGTTAAGCTGGTCTAGTGCAGAAACATATTTTAAGGTGGTCTGGATCAACAGTTCTCCAGGCTCCCTGCAGGACTGGACTGAAGCCAGAGTCCAAAGAACAACTCTCAGAACTTCTGGAGAACTATTGATGAAGACGCTTCAGAAGGATTGGAGAAACATCTTGAAGGAAGACGTTGTGACTGGATCAGGGGTTTGCAATTGAAGTGGACAGATGGTTCTGGATGCTGCTCCTCCAGGCTTGAAGAGATCGTCCAATCACAGCTGGAGGTGTCTTAAAGGGACAGAGTAAAAATCTCCAGAGGATCCCTGAGCTCTGCAGAGAGGCACCAGTCCTCCTACAGCCCAGGCTGGTAACATGTTCAGGAAATGCCCCGCCTCTCAACTGTTTACCTACAGGAAGTGACTCAAAGTCAGCAACATGTTGTCTCCAGAACCTAAATGTTGTGTATTGATACTCTGCTGCTTGTGCACCACCATCCCAGAGAAGTGTCCCATGTTCGGACTGGTCCCGGTTCAGTGTGATGAGAACCCAACAGTACATACACCAGGGCACCAGTATTAGAGAAGCTAACCAGTGGGTACAGGCAAAGATGTCACTAACTGCCTGAACATGAAACGCAGTGAAATAAAGCCAGTGTTTCAGCTGAATTAGTGTTTCCGTGTGCATGCAGAGTGTGTTGGTGTGTGGGAGATGTGTGTCGCTGTGTGTCACCTGGCACAGCAGCTCCTCACCACTTCCTGTCCCACTTCATCTCAACTCTGCAGAGGAAGACGCTTCACTTCGCTTCTGTCGCTGCAGAACTTGGAGCGCTCTGAAAAGCTGTACTAACTGGGGAAACTGGTTTGAGATGGAGCTCAAGACCTGGGTACCTGGCCTGCTGGTCCTCGCCGGGCTGCTGCCCTCAGCAGGTAGGCCTCGACACGCCTCACTCACCTGAGAACAGATGTTCACAGATGCAGTGACACACTTTCACACTCCTTACAAGATTCAAACTGTTTACTGAATTCTGTTTATTTAAAAAGCTTCAGAAATCAACTCTGATGTATTCCAGTTCAAGTTACATAGCAGCAAACCAGTACCGGTACCAGGAAAGTCCAACTACCTTCAGTCCATTTCAGCCCGAATTTTTTTAGTCACAGCAGACATATTCAATATTCAGTCCATGAACAAGGAGTCCGGTTCGGTTTAATTTTGAAACAGTCCAAACCTTCAGATTTAGGAAGTCTAGACATTAACATTGGTGCCCATCAGTGGTGCGGACCCGTAAGTACCAGAAAACTTTAAATAAGTCCAAATGAAACTGGCTGGCGGGAGAGGACCTTGAATCCTGGTGTTGGTTCAGAATGAAAAATACACTGAGTTTGGTTTTATTTTAGAAGATTATTTTAGGCCTGTAGGAAACTTATTAACGGTACCAGTGTGTTTCTGCTGCTAAACTGGGTTCCATCAGGGTTCTACCACGTTAAACATGTTTTCTAAAAACATTTAAAAAACACACATTTCTTTAGGAAAATAAGTTTCTACCTTCTTATCAAATTATAAAAACATTTTTCTGTTATTTTCTGAAAGCAATGCTGTTTTCAGAATTCAGAGAAAACCTTAAAACTCCAACCACAAAAAGAAGCTAACGACGAACGCAGCCTCTGTTAGCCATGTTTGATGCACAGTTGTTATTTCTTCCAACAGAACCAAATAAAAAGAGACCTTTCTCTTCTTTTGTATTTAAGTCTATGATTGACTGAACAAACCTTCAACAGTCATGTTATAATTAAGCCACAGTGGCTACGTTTAACAGCTCCAAAGATTAGCATGTTAGCTAGCAAACAGGATTGGCACCAACAGAGCAGAAACAGAAAGATGGTTTCTTTTTGGAAGTTATTTGATTCATCTTTAACAGCATAGGCATTACTAAAGTAGCTGAAGCAGCTTTATAAATATCTCAACAATAGCTCAAACTTTCCAAATAAAAAATATGGAGACTTTTTTTTTATATAGATTTATTTCTCAATTTTTGAACCCTTCATTTTTGAAATAGTTCATCAAATCTGAACCATGACACATTTTAAAGCTGATGTAACATCACGTTTCTACCTAAAAATGTCCAACCAATATCTTAGAGAAATAAAAATTATATATCAGACTAGAACCCAAGGTGATGTGATAAAAACATTTAACCAGCCGGCAGCTGTGTTAAACCTGCTACCTAACACTAATAATGTTAAAAAAATCACTTTTAAACAATAATATAACCTTCTAATGAAAATGTGTTTTTTATTTAAATAAAGCAAAGCTGTTTTCAAAATGCAGAGAAAACCTTAAAACTTTGACTTAAACATGACTGTAGGTTCTGGCGGCCATGTTTGATGCTAATTTTCTTTGTTTCCAGGATAATTAAATAACATTTAAACTTTCTATACATTTTGTGGCTTGTTTTAGTCATTTGTAGTGATTACATTAACTAACAATGCTAGCTAACTTTTAACAGTAGCTGAACAGCGACGACTCAAACTTTTAAAGATTAGCATGTTAGCTAGCCGCTGGATTAGCATCAACGAAGGCCAAGGAACCGCTAACGTTAATTATTTAAAAAGTGATTTTATTTTATTTTTTATTAATTATTTAACACCATAAATCTATTAAATAATATTCTTGAAACATTCAGAAAAATATACAGTGCTTTTTAAAATTAAAAATATAATTCTTTTAAATAAAGATTTTTTTTTATATTGTACTCAGTGGACAAAAAACCATGCAGTAATTCGATCATTATTATAATGCAATAGTAAGTTATTAAATAAACCCATATGACTTATCAGAGCACAAATAAGTTGCAGAATACCAAAAATATTTAACATATTTAAGTGTGAAGCAATTAAAACCCTTTAGTTAGCTGGCAAGGGTGTAAATTAAATGTTTAATATCAGTTAAATCAATAAAACCCTTTTTATACACAAAACTACCAGAGAATTAATTTAAGTTTGCTCCAATAAAATTTTATTTCTTGTTTAAATGGAGCAAACTGATGTTTGAACGGCACTGTGTAAATTAAGTAAAGCTGAATTCGAGTTACACCGCAAAATATAAAATACGATTTTTATAATATTTATTAAAATTAAATAGAAAATCGAGTAATACAACATTAGAAAGCCGACTGCACCTCTGCAGAGAAGGGTCAGACCAGAGTCACACATTAAATATTGATTGTCAAATCAAAAAGTTTAAATAAAGTTGAACATCATATTTAAGCTCAACCCAGAGGGCTAAATCACAACGAAGCAGAATAATAATAATAATAATAATATAGATAGTTTTTTTTGTATAGCACCGTTTTAAACAACAGTTTCAAAATTCCATAAATCAATAAAAACACCATAAAAGATACAAAAAACCTATGGAGGAAAGGAAATCAATTAAAATATAAAAATAAGTTGAAGGAAAAATAAAGTAAAAACAGATAAATTCAACTATTAGAAGCCACATTATAAAAGTATGTTTTAACGGGCATTTTAAATGAAGAAAACAAAGAAACCGGTTTAATATTTAGTGGAAGAGCAGTTCACAAACTGGGAGCCCTGACCATGAAAGCCCTCCACCTTCTGTCTCCAGTGGAGCTCTGGTACTGGAACGTAAGATCCGATTAGTGGATCTGAGACGGTGAGAAGCTCAGAACTACATGAGCATAAAAGTTGGGTTTGAGGCAGATACATCAGTGAAGATCTGTTGAGGAACCGTGTGTCCCGTAGCCACCTGTGAGACGGGTTCCACCAGAGAGGAACCTGAAGGTTCAAGCTTTCTCCACCATCCAGCACCTAGAGGTTCTAGGAAACACAAGCACAATAATTAACGTGAATTAAAATCTTTAACATTATTTTCACAGTAATTTACACTGAAGGTGCTGAAGTGACCCAGAACATCGGACCGAATAAAACCAGTTCCTGTTCATTAGTGACCTTGGTTCAAACAGGCTGTTTTAATTTAAATATATATAAATCATATAGATTTGGTTGAATTTGAACCGGACCGGTTTAAAGCAGAACAGCACAGGTTCAACATGTGAATAGTTTAAAGCGAGCTAGAGAACCTAACCGTTCAGAACCGCTGAAGGACTTGACCTTAGTTTAAATCCAATAAAACACCTGCTGAATGTTGGAGAACAGAACCTCAGATGTGATTCAGTCTGCATCCTGTCTAAACTAACGGCAGCAGAACTTAAAATCATTCAACAGAACCAAACCCTGTTGGACTCACATTTAATGACTACATTTCAAGACAGTTCCTTTCCATAAATATGAATTGGCCCAAACTACAGTGTTCTTATTAGTTCTCCTGAGCAGTAACGGGCCCAAACCGTACCGTTTCCTTCACACGAGCCGTTTCTGTGCGCTGGAAAAACCCAAAAGTCAGACAGGCTGGCTCAGTTCGCAGACATGAACGGAATAATTAAAGTTGTTGACAAAGCTCTAAATTAATGCTGTAGTTTATTAATGAAGGCCTAGAAGCTGACGCAGCTTCCGTCTCATGAAATGTATATTTCACCAGAACCAAACGGACCAGAAATAAAGCTGGATATTACTGTTAAAGGAACCGTTTAGAAACCATCAAACCTCAGGTCTGTTTGATCTGCTGCGTAATCAACAGATTTTACCGTTAAATTAGCAGAAATGTCCACAGAATATTTTGTTCTAATTTGAAACTGATGGACTGAGACAGAACCAGGTTCTGTCCGTTCATGTGAAGCTAGATCCACAGTTCTGCAGAGCAAACCCTGCAGAATGGGCCTGATGATGTTAAGCTCTGGTCCAGGAAGCAGCTCTGTGGTTTTTCTAAAAGCTGAAGCTGGGTTCCCAAACTGATCGGAACATCTGCCCCGAGGTCCGATAAAGTGACCAGAAAACACACGATTTCAGCTGCAGCTGCCGAGGACGGCAGCAGATAAGAGACCAGCAGAAGAAGCTGCTCGGCAGCCATGTTGGATGGGAAGAGAAACAGAAACACCTCAACATGTCTGCTCACGGAGCGCTGAGGCGTCCTGGATTCAAGCTTCAGGTGTGGAGGGGTAAACTGCCAACGGTGAAACCACAGCAGCATGCTGCTCTTCATGGAGATCAAACAGATACACTCTGAGGAGGAGAAATGAAGAGATATCTGTCAGCAGCAGATTGGATGTTTCTAGCCAAATTATCCCTGCGTCTCAACCAAATACGGAGAACATATTTCACCATCACAGCTGTATGAAGCCGCTGGGTCCTCTTGAAGATGCTTTAACTTGAGATATTAAAGGAGAAGTTCTGCTCTCCTCCATCAAAAGGCAGCTAAGAAGGTCAGTGCTGATGCCACTGAATCAGGCCGCTGATGGGGGCGTTTTGTCTGCTAACAAACCTGCAGATCAAAATTTTTACAGAAAAGATCTGAAAAGTGCGGTGCGCACTCAGTACTTTCTGTAGAACCTCGTCTGGCTGCTCGTCTTTTGGGGTTTGTCTCCACCCACGTTCTTCTTTTTTAAAATGTGAAGCTCAGTCAGATTGGATGGAGAACATCTGTGAACATCAGTTTTCAGGTGTTGCCACAGAATCTCAGTAGGATTTATGTCTGGTGGTGCTGCTAATGAACTTATAAAAGCTCAGAGGTACCATCCTGGGTCCCACAGGATGAATTCATCTTTAATTCTTAATTAAAACCTGCTTGTTCCTCTGGTTTCCTGCTGATTCGGGTCTAATTCCATGTCTACTGATTGTCCTGAAGGAAATGTTTCATTTACTGTACCATTTCTTATTTTCTCTGATGTAAGGGTTAGTTGGACTCTTCGGTGAGTATTTGTCCCTGTTTCCAGCATCTCTTCCATCATCGTTGACGTCTTGAAGCCTGCAGAGACGTCCAGTTACTGCTGCGGATCAGGGTTCTGTGTCCGACATAGTTTAGCTGTTTCCTTAAAGTATCCGACTTAATGAGGTTCAAACCAGCAGAGATGTTTTTCTCTGTAGATCATCAGTTCAGCCTCCATCAGCAGCAACATGTTGCCGAGTGAAGATTTTAACGCTCTTGCTTTGGACAAATCCCAGTCTGTATTCAGGCTGTTGCGGTTTCAACCTATTTCTGACCCTATTCTGATATATGCCTCACAGTTTAGTTTTTCCTTTTTCTTTATCAGTCTATCATCCATCCGTCTTCCCTCTAAACCCCGTCGGTCAAGGTCAAGGTTAGAGCAGCAGCTAGTGTTTTAGAGGAAAGGTCCACCCAGGACAGATCGCTGGTCCACCACAGGGACACAAACACTTTCACTTCTCTAAGGTAATTTAGCCCCGTTAAGATAACCTGCATGTTTCTGGATTCTGGAAGAAAACCGTCCCACATTGTCAATATATCAGTGAAATCCCTTATGTTCTTCATCATGTTCTGGTAACTTTGAGTGACCCGTCACAGCCGAACATGTTGGACCTCATTCAGCTGTATCCCTCTGAGAACATGTTGTTGTATCATTCTTGCAGAGGACTTTACCAAACCCAGCACTGGTTCCTACTGCATACCATGGCTCAGAACCGCTCTTTAGTGCTTGGATCTTGCTGAAAATACGTTTAAAACACACTTTGTAGAAGCTGTGTCAGTTTTAGCTTTCTATACCTTTTAGCTGGGATCAGATCAGAAATATTAACCCGCAAACAGTTTGTAAATATTGTTTATCAAACTAGTAAAAATATTTTATTACGCTAAATTTAGCCGTTGTTCATATGTTAAAAATATATAGATATGAATGTTGTTAGTTTCACTGTAAAACAGAAAACAAGTGATCTGAGTACACATCCCTGTGGAATCCCTTTTTAAACAGATTGTTAATTATTTGAGATTTAGTGCTTTAAACCTTTTTTGGTTTTTATTTGGATGTTATGGAGATAAATGGAAAGCTTTAAAAGTGTCATCAGGTGATAAGATCACATCCTCAGCGCCAACGCAGCGCTCTGACAGGTCATTTCACTTTACAATTTCACATTGAACGAAGAATCTACAGATAACACCTCACACATGAATATGAATTCATTTCCCGTCTGTCTTATTTATCAAATGTAGGAGTCAATAAGGATTCCAGTGAAATCAGCCTTGATAACACAGCTCTGGCTACTTAATGAATATGAATAAGTTTCTTTATGTGACTTGATGTGACTGTAAGTTCACATGAGATAAAAGTAGAGAAATATCGACTGTGCTGCCAAACACAGAACTGAAGCAGAAGTGGGCCGAGAAGAAAACCCTGTGGGATTCCTGTCTGACTTTCCTCCTCTTGCTGACCCTGAAAGGCTGGTCTGCAGGTTCAGTTTTAGACAGAAATCATTTGGTTTTTAATACCCCAGAAGGTTTTATTTTCTCCACCAGGTCTCAGATGGTTTTGTTCCTCTTCGTTACCCGTCTCAGTTTGGAGAACCGTGTGGAAATGAAAGACGACTCGGCCTGGTCGGTTTTGTTGTTCGTCATATGTTTCTCCAACCATTAGACTCGGTTAATCTGAGGAGTTTTAGTGCGTCGTACACTTTAATCAACAGAATAAAAATAAAACCCAGAAGCCTTCAAATCTTTAGTTTTACTGTGTACAAATTTAATTTAACCATTTTGTAAACGGTTTTTAAAATCCCCCCATTCTATATGAAACAGTACAGAAGGTCTGCCAAGCAGATAAGTTCTGGACTGACGCTGAGGACCGCGTGGATCCAGCTGGAAGCTGTACTTCCAGCTGGATGGAAACGTAGAGACCTGGCAGCAGACAGTCGGTTATTTCTGGACGGCTTGACGTTTCGTCTCACTGCCTCCTGTTGCACAAGCTCACTTTAGGCAGACATTTTATCCTCTTTAAATTTGCACATTTGCTGCTTTTTATGCGTCACCTGAACATACAACCTGAACGTCTTGATGCTCGGTAACGTTCAGCAAGCAGTTCAAACGTAACATCTTTGATTGGGAGCAGCACCGTTGCATCTCTTTCATTGAGACGAGGGGCTTCAAGGCATGTTGGAAGGTAGCAATCTGATACAGCAGCAGATAAAATCATATTTATCCCCTGATGTTCACAGATGTTGTGCAACAAGCTGAGTGAGACCCGATACTTGTTGTTTCACTCAGGAAGCCGGGCCTGGTTCTGAGCTTTTGAAGCTCTCAGCAGGTGTTAATAGGCAGCTTAATGAAACCCCGACGGCTGAATTAAACCTGTTTCCAGCTTACAGTAAACGCCTCATTTTTAATTAATTTCTGCTTTAAAGGCTGAGCAGCTGATGTTCTGGGACCTTCTAGCATGAAGGGAATCCCTGCTGTGATGGAAAACTCTGTGACTGGAAACCAGTGCTGGTCGTTTGCATATAAGTGATGAGTCATGAAGAAATATGATAATTATATGAAATTAATTTCCACTGAGTGTTTACATCAGCTTGGTCTGATTCAGATTCTCTTCATCACACTGATGCTGTTTCAGTGGAAACTTCATAGTCTCTGTTTCCAGCTTCAGAAGAACCAAACATACGACGACAGCCTGTGGGGAAATGTCATAAAACACCGTGGTGATGTCCTAGAAGCCCAGTTTAACCAGTAAACGCTGTGAAGATCCCTTCACTCCTCAAACAACAAACTCGTCATGGTTCCAGAAGTTGTTTTCGAGGCTGAAACGTTTTGATAAACCAACATTTTTCACAGTAATATTCAACATTTGACTGATTTTTCAGATCATTTAAATGATCAAAACGTTTTAAGTTTTAGGATCTAAAAAACCAACAGATGACTGTTTTGTACTTTTAAAATGAGGCAATTTGAAAACACAAGTTTATCATTTTATGCCAGACGAAATATCACTAAATAATATCTTTATTTTGTTGCACGATCATAAAATGGATCTGTTGCCAGAAATAAAATCTCTAAAATCCATTTTTAATTTATTCTAAAATATACCTCCATTAGAGATCACAGAAGCATGATCAAATTATTAATATTAATACTTATGCAGTTTATTTAACAAATAAAAAACTGATGGCACAAAAAAAGATCTAAATACGCTTTTCTCGTAAAATATAAAGAATATCTTCATAAACATACTAATTTATCTCCTTTTATACAACAGCTTTAAAGCAAAACTACAAAGAAAGCAGGGGAAATGTCATGTTTTCCAACATTTTTATGCTAAGAATCTCTTCTGGGAAGTTTTAATAATTTAAGGGATTGCGGCAGCAATCAGGTCAAAGTTCTTACACTAGAAAGGTTCTGCTTGGTCGGCTTTACTTGATTTATTTTTACATTATTTGCAAAGAGAAAAGTAAAATGGCTCCTAGAGACATGTAGAACAAATCGTCATCTGCATAACGTCCGATTTTTATTTGCTCTTGCGGATTACGAAATAAAATGTACATTAGAGCTGACTCGGTTCGTAGGACTTTGCCCAAATGATATACATTTGAAAAAGGTTCTCGGCTAAATCCGGTCTCGGTTCTGTTCGGTTTAACCTGCCTGGACGGGTAAATGAAAATGTGTTTTTACCTCTACTTAGTGACAGTGTAGCGTAGCTGTTAGGACCAGCAGACCAGCAGCTACTAGCGCCAATAAGGAGACTTTTACCTGCATTCATGAACCTTTTTCTGGTCTCTGAAGACTCAGAGACTCGAGACGGTGGCTGTCCATGACGGCCGGGTCCGCTGCAGCACCTCAGCGTACCCGAGCATCAGCAACCAGAAGCTCTTTGAAAGTTGAATGAAAGAAATCCGCCCAGGTTTCTCATATGATGTTTCAATATTATCTGTTGACATATTTTTTCCACAGACGGGTTCTAACACGTCTTCACCTGCTGCCTAAACAACTAAAAGATGAAATACTGCAGAACGTTTTAACCTGCTGGGACACCAACAATAAAATACTCTTTGAAAATACTGATTCACTTTGGTGTTTAATGCTTATTTCCATCTCATATATGCTTTTCGCTGATGTTTGGCCGATCTTGTCAGCAGCAGATCTATTTTAATGTTCTGCACGGATCCAAAAATAGATGAAAATAAAAGCTGATCCTTTCATGTACTACATTTCCAGTCTGCCAGACAAGTACAGAAAGCACCAAAGCTGCAGTTTAATATTGTAAAGCATGTATGAGCAGCTGAACACGGAGGTTACATACATGTGAAACTGTCCCTGCGGTCTCCATCAGCTTCCTGTTCTTAGCCCTTATCTGGCCCCCTCAGCCCCGTCACACATCGGCTGAAGATCAGCGTTGCCACTGAGATAAGAACTCACGGCTGATCTCATCTCCTTCCACAGTTTCATATTTGTGTGACCAAAGATCACAGATATGAACATAAACCTTCTTGGAACCATGAGGAGACGAGGGCTTCAGACCTCAGAGATGATGTTTAAAACTGTGTCCACAGGTTAGGAGTCATTCATCTCCCCATCAGCGTGTTCTACCTCCAACACTAGCTGGAGAACATGGAAAAGCTGCAGCTGTACATAGAGGTTCTCCTGAATGATGGTCAGAAGAACAGCAGGAAGTAGACAGGAAGTCTCTCTGGCTTTTTCTAGAAGAGTCGGACACAGAAACCAAGACCTTCTGTAATCATCTCAGTCTTTAGAGGTTCTGGGGAACCGACACCACCAGTGTTCTTTCTTTCATTTAGTGAGGACTGTTCTGCTTCAGATACACTGGTTACCTTTATAGGAGTTTAGGTTCTGAACCAGAACCTCAGTCCTGACTCTGGACTCCCAAACCCAGACTGGATTTTGGTCGGGTTGGTCTTAGCCCAGCTGACTCTGTTTAAAACCAGCAGACCTGTAGGGCTTCTGGTCCAGACTCACATTTGTTTGTCTTCTCTCGTCCTGTTGGTTCAGACACAGAACCTCTGTGGGATTTGGTGGTGTCTGATGGAAAGAGTTAGAACTTTTTGTTCTGTCTGGGTTCCTACCCCAGGTTTCATTGGGTAACCCTGGTTGTTTCGATTTAAAGGAGGAGATGAGCGGCTCTGAAAGTCTACTGAGGTTTCTGTGAGATGAAGGTCGACTCTGCTGCACCTCTCAGTCTTGCTGACACACACACACACACACACACACGCCCACACTGAACCACACACCTGTCAGTTAATGAGCCGCAGCGGGGAAACCGCTGAGCCTCGCTCACACACATCGGAGCAGCTGCAGCCAGAACCTGAATCTGCTGTGTTTCCTCTGACCTCCACAGAGGCGCTGAACATCGCTGACCCTCAGCTCTGCTACGTCCTGGATGGCTTCCTCGGTCTGTACGGCCTCATCATCACCGGCATGTTCATCAAGGAGAAGGTGGGTCAGCCTGTGCTAAAACACGTAGATCCTTCAGTTCCACGAAATGAGCCGACGCAGGGAGATCTAGAGTCACGTTCTAGAGCAAAAGCAGAAGAAGACACAATGTTGTTAGGGAATTATGGGTAAATTCTACCACCTGTAGTCCTAAAGCTGTCTCCAGACTACAAACAGGATCCTCTTACCTTAAACTGAGCTTGCTGACTTTGGACTCCATGGTCTTGGAAGCAACTCTGAATGACACAAGAACTTCTTTTGGACCAACAACTCATCCCTGTTGATCTGTTTTTGATTCTGTTCTGTTTCAGTTCTTCAAGACCAAAGTAAAGATAGCAGAGGAACCCACCTACACTGTGAGACACCTTCCATCAGATCATTGGCTCGGACAGAAAGTTGCTTCAAATGTTCTTACAGTACATTCCTGTTGGTTCTGTATGTGTGTGTTTTGTCTGGAACCGGTCCGTGTGTTTAGGGTCTGAGAGGACAGAGCGCTGATACCTATGAACCTCTGATGACCGACCCTGAGAGAGGAGGAAGAGTAAGTCTGTGTGTCTGATGAAGGTTCTGAAGGTGTTCTACAGAAAAGCTTCATCATGTTTGTTCTAATTGTGTCTAACAGAACCGCAGAGTGGCCGAGGACTCCACATACACGGTAACAAACTGATTCTCCAGAACCAGGGTGGTGTGGATGGTTTCTAAGTGTTTGTTCTGTGATGTTCGATACGACGGGTTCTGTTTCTGAATTTCAGGGCCTGCAGAAACGGACGGAACCAACATATAAAGAGCTTCCTGTCAAGAGAGAGGTGAGAGTTTAACCTGGAGTTTAATGAAAGCCAGTTTTATGAATGGGATTAATAACAGTTGGTGTTTTTGCAGCGTCAGAGGAAGAACGAGCAGGTTTATCAGGTGAGTACCAACAGAACCCCCATCTGTTTACTCTGATCCTCAATCAGCTGATTGATTAACCGATCCACTGATTTCAGGGTCTGAGCTCGGCCACCAGAGACACCTACGACTCCCTGCAGATGCAGCCGCTTCCTGCTCGCTAACGAGGAGCTTCGAGATGTTTCAGCCAGAGTTCGTTTATAGAGATCACTGAGGATTTAAAACTTCTGACATCTTTCAGGAACCGGTTTTATTCTAGCTTTTGACTGAAGAGGTCCGGCTCCTTATCGTCAGCACAAATGCTGCAAATCAATCTAGAATCTGATAAATTTACTGCCTTTTCCTCCGAGCTAGGAGGTTGAGGTTTTTTAACCGTTTTTTAATTTTTTTATTTGAAGCACATAAACATGACAAATTAGGTGTTTAACTGAGTTTAAAAACTTGCTGCACGTGTCTGAAATGATCTTCTTATGGAAACAAATCATTCAACTTCTTTAAGTAAATAGCATTTGATGTGCAGAAACTGAGATGTTTCATTGAGATATATTTGTTTTATTGTGTCTGTATATATGAGGTTGTAAAATAAGAAGAGACATGCCAAAGCATTCGCTGCAAACCTGCTTCTAATGTCTTTCTGTGTTAAATGTGGAGAATCTGAGGTCAGTTTCAAGTTGGAGGATAATATTAAATACATCTAATAAACTCAGGTTGCATAAATCAAATTGAAATCAAATGTAAAAAGTTGAGAGCTCGACATTTGATGCAGTGTTTCTCTATTGCCTGCTGTTGTTTAATGTTAAGACGAGTGATGATGGAGAACATGAAGGTTTAAACATGTTATTTGTAGAGTTTCCTTTAATTTTACTATTCCTTTTATTGCACTTCAGCTAAAGTCCTCTAACTTCTTTTTATTGACTTTTTTCTTTCAGTGTATGATGACATGATGTTTTCCTGAGAATCTGTGCCGTTATTAGAATGTAATGAAAATCCTGCTTCGTTATGACAGTCCTGTCTCTTCTGTTAAAGCTTGATGATAAAATGAGTCTAAATAAATAGTTTTTACTCGTTTCTGCCACCTGGTGGACATACGAGGGAGGAATCTTTAAATAAAGGCTTGCAACAAAGTGAAGCTGTGTTTGGATTTAAAGAGAAGGTGGGTGTGATTCACACTCCAGTCCGCCTGGTGGCAGCATTCCTCCCAGGTCCTCTTCTTTAAACGGATCTGGAAGCTTCCGCTTCCGGTTTGCCAGTCTGAACAGGTTCGGACGGACCGGAGCGCATGAATGTACCTGTTCTCTTTTTACTCGTTTATGTGTGATTTTGACACCGAACTGTGTGTAAAGTTTAAAGTTAATGATCGGAACCAGGCCGCTGCGATGCTGCAGCAGCTGAAAACTACAACTCAACTGATTGGGTCTGATTTTCAAAATAAAAGTCTCCCTCTGAGACAGCTCGTATATTTTAGTCTGTTTAAATGAACCTGGACGTATTCTGGCTGTAAACTTATTTCATCATTCACCAACGATCTTTGATGCTATTTTAGGAGTTTAAATTGAAGGATTTATGATCAAAATCAGGAAGCAACTTCCGGTTGCCATTCCACCTAATCTTTCAGCGCTTTGAGCATCTTTAATCTGCTCTAGTGGGAAAACTATTAATATTCCGAGATGGTTTAGCCCTGCTACAGGGTCTCTTTAGGCCTTTTACTCACAGACTGTCAGTGAAACCACAATAACAAATGTCTTATTCTGTTCATCTCTACAAATGTGTTTTTATGAAGCTCAGTGAGGAGAACCAGGGTCTGAAATCATGGAACATGTTGGAGGAAATGTTTTTAATAACCTTTATTAGGATATGTGTGTGAATCAGGCAACAATAACTGCTACAGAGCGCTGAAACTGCCTGGTTCTAGTAGACGATGAGGTTGTCATGGAAACCAGCAGCTCCAGATGTTTAAATGGGAGCAGTTTTAATCCTGCACTGGTGAAGGAAGAGGAACCAGTCCTTCATGACCGGATCCGTATATGAGGATCTCTGAAGCCCAGATTGTTATTGAGATGATCAAGTTTAGTGGGATACATGATGACTCGTCGCTCTGTCCACAGATGGACCCAACCCTCGTCTTCAGCCGACCCGAGCAGCCAGAACCTCCTGCCTGCGAGATGTTCTCCAAGCATGTTGGGAGCTCCGCAGCTCTGCCAGGTGTCTCTTGAGTTTGTGCTGAGCAAACATCTTCAGCCGACCCGAGGAGTCTAAATCCCTCCGGTCGGCTGAAGGTGGTTGGTTCTTCACAGGCGGGACGTGGGTCGGGTCACGGTTTTCTGAAGAAGCGCTGGGAACTTGAGCTTTGTGGACAGAAATGTGTGTGAAACGGATCTGTTCTTCTACAAAATAATTACACAAGTTTCTTTGTGAGGTTCTGTTACCCAACCTGTGTCCAAGGTTCAGCTTCTGACCAGAACTTTCTTTCTCTCAGCTGATTGGTCAATGTCATGTCAATCGGATAGGTAACCATCCAATCAGAGAACAGATGTGGAGGCATTTGACTGCCAGGTCCTGGAAGGATGTCTTCATCTTGTTGTTCCACTGAAGCTCTGCAGCACCCAGGCCGTCCAGGACCTCCACCTCCGCTACAGCCAAACCCGCTTGATTCTCATTGGACGCTCACATTTGTGATTGACATGACATTGACCAATCGGCTGAGAGGACGAAAGCTCAGGTCAGAAACTGACCGTAACGTTATGGACCCTGAGTTTTAACGTCGTTTTTATCTGTAAACAGCTTCACAAAGAAAACGTGTTTAATTACTAATCTGTTTTCCATACGTTCCTAAAGCTGAAGCTCCTTCACAGCTGCGCCGTCTGGTCTACAAGCAGGACTGGAGTTGGTCTCCATGGACCTCCTAGGCTGAGCTGCCGTCTTCAAAGTCCCACTGAGAGCTTCAATAAAGTTGCAGATGTTGTTCTTGGCTGTTTTTTGGTTCTTAAAAATGAGGCTGACTAAATGTCACCTCCAGTATCCTCCTACCTTCACCTCTCTGGAGCCCTCTCTCCAACCCACCTCAGTAGGAGATGTTCTGGATGATCCAGGTACTTGGAGGAGGTGGGATTTGAACCCAGACGCTGCACCGCTGGCGACTTACAGTCGCCGTCAACTCCAGCACGCCACCAAGACCCTTCACACTGAGGGAAGAGCTCATAGGGCTTTTATCTCCTCAGTTTGACAGGTGGACTTTCAAAAAGGTCCAGATTGTAGATCTTGAACCAAGAACCTCTAGCAGCTCTTTAGGCTGAGCTATTGTCACAGTTAGTCCAAGATGCTTTCATGCATGTTTTGACCCGTTACTTCATATTTGGGCTTTAAAAGAGATGCTGCCTGTTATATTTGAACCAAGAACCTTCAGAACTTCTAGCAGCCTCCTAACCCAATGAGCCACTTGAAGAGCTGCAGAAAAACACTTTTACACATCTTTAGACTTTTATCTGCTGGAGTTATGGAAAAGAACAAGGGTTGGTCCAGGTGGGATATGAACCAGGAACCATCAGAACTTCAAGCAGCTCCTTAACCCACTGAGATATTCTCAGAGCTAATCTGGACCCATGTCATCCATGTTTAGACCCGTTGGTTCATGCTGAATCCCAGGCAGCCTTGAAGGTCTCTGAGCTCCTCTGGTCTTCATCTTCAGACTCTTTACCTGCTGGAGTTCCAAAGGAGAACAAGGGTTTGATCCAGGTAGGACTTGAACCCAGGAGTTCCTATCATCTGGTACCAGAGTCTCTTCCTCACCTTCACTTCTCCTCAGTCTAAATAAAACGAGATGGGTTTGTGGTTCCTGAGCAGCAGGAACATCTCAGTAGGATCTGCAGAACTTCGTCTAAAGCTCTCATAAGGCGCATAGCTTCAGTCTGGAACCACATTTTATCACAGAACCTTAATGCAGCTGAATTAAAGTCAGCTTCTAGGAAACAAGCTCTGGTTTTACTAAGTGAACCAGGAGTTTTCATTTATCTTGAAGCACTGATTTAAATGTGGTTCCTGTTGATTGACTGAACTCTGGTGGCAACGTTGTTCATGCTGTAATCCATCAATACTCCACATTTACAGGATGTTTATTACTCAGACTGAACTGTGTCCTGCTAATAATTCAGCTCCAACACATGAATCACACATGGAACCTAACCAGAGATGATTCAGTGGAAGCAGGACTTCTGGAACGATGGATGCGATTAACTGAATGCTCAGCTGCAGTAGATGTAGGTGATTCTGGCTTGCAGCTCATGAGATCTCAAAACGCTGCCTCAGAAAGTCACAATCAGACCAAAATAAAGCGATAAAATGTGTGTGCTGTACAGAACCTGCCCTTACTACTGGGTTGGGGCTCCTTTTGCATGAATTACTGCATCAGTTTGACGAGGACTGGAGAGAATCATCCTGTGGCTCTGCTGTGATGCTAAAGAAAGCCCAAGTTGCTTTATGAGCGGCCCTCAGCTGACATGTCCTGGATGCATGTGCTGGCGGTTGATCGTGATCTGACACCGGCTCCGGTCCACACACTGGGACCCCACTCCAGAACTCTTAAATAGGACATTTAAGAGTTGCGTCACACTCCTAAAGGCTGCAGTTATCCTTGTTGCTTCTGCACAGCTTTTCCTTCCGCTAAACTTTCCAGTCAGAATTGTGATTCATTTATTAGATAAACTGACTTGTGGATTTCCATTCTCACCAAGCCAGAATCATTTTAATGAACAGTAATATCTGCTTGGTATGGAGAGTTTACTGTTGGAGTTCAATCAGTAAATGAAAGGTTTTTGTTGATTTTCACATTATTGAGACGCGTCTGTGTTGAATGTTCCAGCTCCAGTGTCCTCCATCTGGTGGCAGTAACCCACCAGTGTGTCCCAGTCCAGCACTGGAGCTCTGATGGTGCTGGAGGCTCTGCGGCGGCAGCTGGATGGCAGCAGATCAGATGAGATGAAAACCATGATGTGTTGTGATTAATCCGGAGTCAGAGCTGCTCTGTAACCGTCAGCAGGCTAGCGCCGTTAGCCTCCGAGCACCAACCCCCTGAAAACTGGGTCCTAACTGCAGCTCACATGGAAACAACGGCGACGAAAAGACGAGACAACAAGAAGTCTCTGCGGGTAAAAGTCATCAGCCTGGGCAACGCTGAGGTGGGAAAGGTACGAGAGTTTCTGCTCAATTCACTGCAAATCTACATGGAAACTGGTCCGCTGCAGCTGGACGCCCCCAGCAGGATCAGCCTCACTGTTTTACATCACAAATAACGGTTATTACTCGTTACGAGACGGGATGACTGCTGACAGCGTGGATGATAAACCATTTGTGATTGGATTAGGACAACATACCGATGCTTTTAGCTGTAGGACCGAGAAGGCATTTCTTTACGCCAGACTCCGTTTAAATAATAAATTATTTCATTACTACTGATTATTTCTTTAAAGTTTAAAACTTGGTAATGAATTTCCTCCAAGGCCGATTACCATTCTAGTATTCGGCTAACGTCTCACCTTTAGAAAGATTCATCTAGACATTATTTATGTTATTTAGGAGCTTTAGGGGCTTGTTCATGTAGTGGGAAATTCACTTCCAGCCCCTGAATTTAAGGAATCTTACAGTAAATTATTGTCAGTCTTTAGATCCTTTGGATCTGAAACAAGTTTATTTAGTTTGCGATGAATTTTTCCAGTAATGGCTGCTGATCATTTCATATCTCTGCAGTTTCATCGTTTGTCCACCAGGGGACGTGTTGCACAGACCACAAGTCAATTTGCCCTTAAATTGATTCACCATGGTTACAGTACATGGGTACCAATGGTTTGATCACAGATCCAAAACAAAATGGCCACACCTGGTTACAAAATGGGGGTAGGAGTAGGCGGAGGAGCGATTGGACCCAGAGCCTCAGAACCAGAACATATCCTGGTTTCGGACATTAATCAGAAACATGTTTTTACCCTCAGAGCTGCATCATCAAGCGTTACTGTGAGAAGAGGTTCGTTCCAAAGTACCTGGCAACAATCGGCATCGACTACGGAGTCACAAAGTGAGTGCCTACACGGGTCACTGTCCTGACTCGGTTCCTAGCAGTGATGTGTGTGTTTGTGTGTCAGAGTTCAGGTCAGGGACAGAGAAATCAAGGTGAACATTTTGACATGGGGGGGACACCCCCTTTTTCTACGGGGGTGGGGACTTCCAGGACCTTTCAGATAAAGGGTCAAAATTTTGCCCCAAAATGGTTTGTACCCGGTGTTTCAGGCCCAAAAGGATTTCTAAAAGGGGGGACAGTGGGGTGTGCGTGGTGTAGAGGGGGGCCTCAGGGAGAGCTTCGATGCCCTGGACAGCTGGCTGGGAGAGATGAAACAGGAGATGGGCTCTCAGGCCAACATGGACAGCATCGTCTTCATCGTCTGCGCCAACAAGGTCCGGTTCCTACGGCCCCCCGCTGGGCTGGAGAAGTCATGAGTATTTGGTTCTAATTATCTCAGAAACACTGCAGGGTTTGGGTCATTTTCTGCATTGAAGATACCTGATAGCACTCAGAGAAACATCTGGTCTTTGGCGTGTCCAGGTGGACCTGACGAAACGGCGGGTGGTGGACGAAGGTGAGGGTCGTCTGTGGGCCGAGTCCAGAGGGTTTCATTACTTTGAGACGTCGGCACAGAGCGGCGAGGGCATCAACGAGATGTTCCAGGTACTCCTGATTCCCTCATCCAGCTGGAGAGGTTGGTAATGCTTTACAAGAAGCCCTGAAGGTCTTCTGGTCTCCTCTGCAGGCGTTCTTCTCCTCCATCACAGACATGTGTGAGAACGGCGGGAAGCGGCCGGTGTCGGAGGTCACCCGTGGGGCTTCCCCAAAGGAGCAGGCCGAAACCACATGACGCACCCGAAAAAGCAAAGACTCCGGGGGAAAATGTTGGGGGGTTTTGAAGGGGGGGGGCGCCACGCGGGGGAGTCTGAACTACGCAGAGTCCAGTCTGCAGCTGTTTCTGAAGCACATGTTGACCCTGTGGTCTGTCTCCAGAGAGGAAGTGAACAAGGCGTACAGGAAGCTGGCCGTCCTGCTGCACCCAGATAAATGTGTGGCCCCCGGCAGCAAAAAAGATCCTTAAAGGCGGGGGTTTTGAAAACGCGGGGGCCGGTCCCTGCTGAAAGAACTTTAAAAAAACAGGGGGGGAGGAGGGCCACATGGGAAAGATCTCACAGAAGTTTATTGTGTCTTCTGTCTCTGTGCCACAGTGCTGTATGCCAACCTCTGACCTGATCTCACCTGAGAGCAGGTGGAGCAGGCGGAGCACCGGGAGGAGCACCTGGAGGAGCACCAGGAGGACCACCAGGAGGACCACCAGGAGGACCACCAGGAGTCCCTCAGAACAAAGCAGGTCCTCAGGATTCGGTTCCTTCATTCACTGTTTACAGAAACATTCTTTCCATTAAACGCCGAACATTTGAATCCTTTAATTATCACTAATTTACTTTCAAATATTCTTTCTTTCAAGAGTTGTTCAGAAAAAATATTGAAACACAGATTAGAGTTGATTTAAATTTACTTCAAAATTATTTCCCTATAATATAAAAGGTTTCAGTCTAAATTAATTATTTCAACATCTACATCTATTAATTAGTAATTATTAATATTCGTAAAAACATCTTCTGAAAGTTACTTAATGTAATGATGTTTGTGAGCATCTAAGATTAGTTCAACAAATTTCTTCTCTTTCCGGATTAAAATCTGAAATGAAAATTTAATCTGGTCATAATCATCCCAGCTGAAATCTTTCAGAAACAATTTAGACAAATTCAATAAAAAGTTGAATGATTGTTTCAACTAAATTTAAAAGAATATTTAAATATTGGATCCAGAAATCTGGGATTTGTTTTCTGAACTGGGAACTCTGGTAAACTTATAATTTATTTAACTTGTTGTCATATTTATATGAAATGTTTGTATTAATATAAACGGTTAAATTCAGTGTTTTAAACTCAACATAAATCAACTAAATTAAAAATATAATTAAAATCTCAGGAAGCAGCTGAATGAGAAAAAAACTAGTGGTTTTTTTTTTAAAAGGGATTTCTGGGGGGTTTCCCAGACGAGGGTTATTTCCTGTTTGCATGGCCCCCCTCGGGTTTGTTTTCGTTCGTAGACCTTAGTTCCCAATAAACGGTCACCGACCCGTTTCACTAGGGGTTTCCAGCAGAGTTCCCCCAAGTTTTTGGGGTTTTTTTACCAGAAGTTCTGGGTTTTCTCCTGTGAAATAATCAGAATCCCCAGGGGTTTTTTTCACTTTTTTCCCACTCTCAAATTTTTACCTTAACTAGTCAACTTTAATGGAATCATGTAGAGTTGAAAGGTCCGCTCTCATCACCTGTGAAGGGAAAAGTTTTCCTCCCACTCCTACTGAAGGTTTACACGATGAAGGTACCGGCCCGCCTCGCTGGCTCCAGAACCACCATCTGTGTGTGTTTACGGACTTTTGACCAGGTTGGAACATGTTCGGCTGTTTTTGACGTGGAGCGGACCGCTGCAGCATGGAGACATGTTCTAGTTTTCTATTTTTACATGTTTGTGTCTGTGTCCACAGGAGTGAATAAAGCTTCCATGTTCGACCAAACTGGTTTTATTTCATATTTCATTCGTAGTCCTGATATCATCTCAGAGCATCTTTCTCTCATTTCTGTTGTAGAAATACTTCAGAATACTTCAAATACTTTGATCATGATTCAGGAATCACCAGACCCCCGCCCTGGCATGGCACCTCCCCTGACCCGCAGGTGATGGGGTCACCTAGGCGGGGGGACTCCTGGTGCCTTTTCAGGTCGAGCCCTCAGAACCAAGGCCCGTCCAGGCCACCTTCCAACAGAATCTCTGAATCGTTCCTCTGACGTCAGTTTGCCACGAAAGAACCTACCGGTGCCCCTGGGCAAGGCACTTAGTTGCCTACTGCTCTGGGTATGGGTGAATGTGTGAGTGTAACTGGTGAGTGTGACTGGGTAACTGGTGAGTGTAACTGGTGAGTGTAACTGGGTGAGTGTGGGAAATGGGGGAACGGGGGGGTGAGTGTAATTGGTTTGAGTGTAAACTGGGTGAGTGTGATGGGTAACGGGGGGGAGGGACTGGGTGAGTTGTGACGGGTAAACGGGGGTGAGTGTGACTGGGTGAGTGTGACTGGTGAGTGTAACTGGGTGAGTGTGACTGGGTGAGTGTAAATGGGTGAGTGGACTGGTGAGTGGCTGGGTGAGTGTGGAACTGGTAACTGGGTGAGTGTTGACTGGGTGAGTGTGAAATGGTGAGTGTAACTGGGTGAGTGTGACTGGTGAGTGTAATGGGGGGATGTGACTGGGTGAGTTGTGATGGTGAGTGTATGAGTTGAGTGTGATGGGTAACTGGGTGAGTGTGACTGGGTGACTGGTGAGTGTGGGCCCGGGGGAGTGGGTACTGGGTGAGTGTAACTGGTGAGTGTAAAGGGTGAGTGGGGATGGGAAGGGTGATTTGGGACTGGGGTGGGTGAGGGAACTGGGTGAGTGGACTGGGTGAGTGTGACGGGTAGGGGTGGGGGATGGGTGAGTGTGACTGGGTAACTGGGTGAGTGTAACTGGGTGAGTGTGACTGGGTGAATGTGACTGGGTAACTGGGTGAGTGTGACGGGGAGGGATTTGGGGGGTAATGGGTGAGTGAACTGGGTGAGTGTGACGGGGTGAGTGTGACTGGGAAGGGGTGAGGTGACTGGGTGAGTGGAGGGGTAACTTGGGGGGTGTGACTGGTGAGTGTGACTGGGTAACTGGGTGAGTGTACTGGAGAGTGTGACTGGGTGAGTGTGACGGGGTAAATGGGTGAGTGTGACTGGTACTGGGTGAGGGACTGGGAGTGGACTGGGTGAGTGTGACTGGTGAGTGATAACTGGGAGTGTAACGGGGTGAGTGTAACTGGGTAACGGGGGTGTGTAATGGTTAAACTGGGTGGGTGTGAGTGAGGTAATGGAAACGGGTGAGGTGGTGAGTGTAACTGGGTAACTGGGTGAGTGTGGGGTGTAAGGGGGTGAGTGTGGTGAGTGTAATGGGTAACTGGGGGGGCGGTGAATGTGACTGGGTAGGGTAACGGGTGAATGTCTGGGGTGAGTGTAACTGGGTAATGGGATGATTTGGCTGGGGATTTTAAATGATTGGAATGGGTGAATGTGACTGGGTGAGTGTGAAGTGTGGGGTTTAACGGGGGAAATTGGGGGGGAGTGTGTTTGGGGGTTCTGGGGCTAACTGGGTGAGTGTGACTGGGTGAATGTAACTGGGGAGTGTAACGGGTAACGGGGTGAGTGTGCGGGGTGAGTGGAGGGGGGTAGTGTGACTGGTGGTAACTGATGGTGTGACTGGGTTGATGGACTGGGTGAGTGTGACTGGTGAGTGTAACTGGGTGAGTGTGACTGGGTGAGTGTGACTGGGTGAGTGTGACTGGTGAGTGTAACTGGGTGAGTGTGACTGGGTGAGTGTGACTGGGTAACTGGGTGAGTGTGACTGGGTGAGTGTATTTGGGGGTGTGATGTGTGTAACTGAGTGAGTTTGGACTGGGTAATGGTGGTGTGTGGGAAACTGGGTGAGTGTGACTGGGTAACTGGGTGAGTGTGACTGGGTGACTGGCTGAGTGTGACTGGGTGAGTGTAACTTGGGTGAGTGTGACTGGTGAGTTTGACTGGGTAACTGGGTGAGTGTGACTGGTGAGTGTAACTGGGTGAGTGTGACTGGGTGAGTGTAACTGGGTGAGTGTGACTGGGTAACTGGGTGAGTGTGACTGGGTGAGTGTGACTGGGTAACTGGGTGAGTGTGACTGGGTGAGTGTAACGGGTGAGTGTGACTGGTGAGTGTAACTGGGGTTGGGAACTGGGTGAATGTAACTGGGTAAACTGGTGAGTGTGACTGGTGAGTGTAACTGGGTAACTGGGTGAGTGTGGTGAGTGTAACTGGGTAACTGGGTGAGTGTGGTGAGTGTAACTGGGTGAGTGTGGTGAGTGTAACTGGGTAACTGGGTGAGTGTGACTGGGTGAATGTGACTGGGTGAGGGTAACTGGGTGAATGTGACTGGGTGAGTGTAACTGGGTAACTGGATGAGTTTGACTGGGTGAGTTTGAATGATTGAGTAACTGGGTGAATGTGACTGGGTGAGTGTGAATGTGTGAGTGTAACTGGGTGACTGGGTGAGTGTGAATGTGTGAGTGTAACTGGCTAACTGGGTGAGTGTGACTGGGTGAATGTAACTGGGTGAGTGTAACTGGGTAACTGGGTGAGTGTGACTGGGTGAATGTGGCTGTAGTGTGAAGCGTTTGAGCGGTTAGTATAAATTCAGTCCATGTAGCTTGAGCAGAAAGTGGGATGTTGGTGCTGAACAGAACCACAGAAACTCTGATTTCAGACACATTTCTTCCTTTTCTGGAGTCTTCAAGCAATCAAAGACAGTTCCTGTCCCTCTTTGTTCTAGGACATCTCTGCTCCAAACCCAAAAAGACAACCAGAGCAACATTAGTGGGATTTCCCCACCAGGTGGCAGCACTGCAAGCCTTGATTCAGGGTATCCATCTTTACCTCCCTGAGCAGATCATCACAGTCCATCTTCTCAGGTTTCTGTCCATCTGTGAAGTTTTCATCAACATGGTAGCTCCCATCGCACAACCTGAGCACACAAACAGAACCTGGCCTGGTTGGAGGCCAGCCAATCCCATCAGGCACCTGAACGGTCAGACACGGCCACATGGTTAATCTGGCCGATTAATGAGCAGCCTTTTGTCCAGTCGAGGGGCTCGTGATGGGATTACCTTAGCACTCGGACATCTGCTGGTCAACTTCAGCTCATTACACCAAGCTGCTGCACCTTGTTTGGACTCTTCTCATGTTTTTATTTCTGCTTTCAAAGCCACAGAGTTTCAGGAAGCTTGTGGGTGTCATCTTCTCAGTTCTGGTTTTACGTCTTTACAGACCAACGCCATGAAGACTGGATGTTTCCTGCAGACACAACCTCACTATTCAGAAGGTTGATGAAGAAATGAGGCGTCTGGAAAGACTTGGTGAACACCAGAACCAGTTCAAGAAGAAGCTGAAGGGGGTGAGAACCTCTGGGCAAAGACAACTATGAAATAAATACATTATTTCAGTCTCTTGTTGATTAAGATGGACAAATATAACAGAGGAGAAACAAATGCAATAAGGAAACACCAAACGGGACCAAAGACACACCTCCAGAACCGGACCGGAGATGATTAACCTCTGGATAAAATCAGTTCTGCAACCAGTGAGTACATCCATCTGTCCTACTATGATCCAGTTCAGTTGGTTTCTTCATCCTACATACTAGTCTAGCCTGCACAGGTCTAATAATCTCAGAACGTTCAATGAAGGCCCAAATGTCGGTACCTGACCCGGCAACCAAAGATGAACCTTTTAGTACCACATTGAGCGGGTCCACCTTAGATGCTCCCAACCAGCTCAGTAGGTGTTTACCTCCCTGCTGGTATCAATAGTTATTTTCTCCAATTAAAAATATGCTTCCTGTAAAGTTTCTGCATTAATCTCAGTTTTGAATAACTTCAGTATTTATTTCCTGATGTTGGAAAGACTTCCACTGACACACCTTAATGACCGCACAGTGGGACAACAGAGGACTTTTCTATTCTATAGCCAGGGTTTTATTTACCTTCACTTTACTGTAAAGCAGGAGACCTCCTAAACAGTTGTGGTTCTGGGCCCGGTTCTATCACTCTGCTACCATTCTCAGTTGTCTCAATAAAGAAAATGTATTTTAGTTAAAAAGGAAATGAACAGGAAGTTAAAGTAAAGCATGGCAGCCTGACGCTGGCCTCTCCTGGCATTAGATTAACACCATCTGCTTCATCAGCACACTGGTGGTGCTAATGGAGGCCTCTGCTCATTACAGACACACATTATTTACCCCAAGATAGAACCACTAAATCGATCCAAATAAAGAAGAATCTATTTTTACAGGGTTTACAACGTAAAGATGGCACTTACCCCATCCACCTCCATTTTGTTTTCTTACAGGTCTCTCTTTGGATGCAGTCATTTTATTGTGGAGACCACAAAGTCTGGAGTTGAAATTAAAACACCAGGTGTTCCCCTGACTCTACTCGGAAATGGTACTGGGCCTTAACGTCTAGAACCTTTCATGTGTGTGGAGTGTAGCTAAAGACGTCAGTGGAGGGGGGTTGTGATATAAACCCGGATGTTTTCTGGATGTGGATCCTTCAGAACTTCAAGATGTGCCGTTTGAAAAAAACGAAGAGGCCAAGAACCGAGCCCTGATTTCCACCTCAGATAAAACTTTTACCTATGATTTATTCCAACCGTTTGAAGGTCTTAAACTAATTCTATCAAACAAATTAAACCGACTAAACTCACTAATATCAAAGATCATTCTGAATTGAAGTGGAATAAATATTAAAAACAACAAACCCTAAAACCCAAACCATTTCAGAACATTTTATTTAGATTCTATTAATTGTAGCGGATGTAAACCCAACTAGCTTGAAACCTGTCTAAGAATTTCAGTAAATTTCTTGGTTACGAACTCTTCCAGCTCATAGCCGAGCGATCCACGGTAAGATGGTCTTCATCTGGACGTCTCTGAGCAGAGATCTTCGCTGAATTAACTTTAAAACCTGATTAGCAGTTGTAGTTCCAAACAGCTCCGTAGCTTCAGTATTACCATCTACCTAACCATGACCGACAACCACATTACTTTGAAAAATGGCGACTGTGAGTCGGCGAGACAGACCAGTGACATCACCTTCAGCGGCAACATCAGCCCCGCCCACGGTCTACGAAGGAAACGTCTGCTGTGGCAGACCGCCGTGAGGAACATCATCGACCAGCACAACCTGTACTCTCTGAGGCTCGCCGGAGGACTGGAGCGAGGCAGACACCGCATCATCGTCACAGACGCCTACATTGCTGACATCAACAGGTATGATGTCATCAGCAGGTAGAGAGTTAACGTGTTCTCTTATTAGGTTGGAAGTTTTGGACTTGAGCTGTTCCCTTTCTGCGGTTCTGCAGGCAGATTCGCAATAAGACGTCTCGTGGTAATTTTTGGCAGAAGCGTCGTTCATCCGCGGCTCGAGTTCATCCAATGACACAAAGGATTTCTGTCCAAACACAAGTCCCACAGCGTTTGCTCACTGATGCCGACTTCTTTGTGTCGTATGGATCAGCGGTCCGAGGCATCTTCATTCCTACGATGCAGCTAACGTTCAAGTAGAGAAGCACAAACATGAAGGTAAAACATGTCTGATGTTCAACAGTATGTCAGACTTCTTCTGTCTCATCTGAACCATCAGGTCTGCTGACCTGGAGCTGACCTACCAGCAGTTTTCTTCAGCTCAGAGAAGAACCTCTCTGGTCGTCACCAACCTTATTGACGTCTTTATCCGACTGTTCATCTCTCTGGTGACATGGCCAACGGGCTGGGGGGGCGTGGCCTGTGACTGGCTGACCGGCCTTTCAGTCATTCTGTTGGCGGGGATCTGTGGGCTGTCAGTGACAAAGAAGGAGGTGATGACATCCCCCCAGTGGCTAAGGTATGTCTGAGATGAAGCTTTGTTTTCTGCGACAGAGTGAGGCTTTTTAACCTTCTCTGCGGTCTTCCATGACCAGTTGCTCACACTGAAAGAAAACATTCTTGTCCATCCTCCCCCAGGTACCTGTCGGTGGTCACCTGGGTGTCTCAGACTGTCCAGGTGTTGGTTGGTGTTTTTAGCTGGGCTGAAACCGATCACTCCTGGTATGTCTTCTTCACTCTGTTCTCCATCTATACCCTGTTGCCCCTACCTCTGCCCTGGTCGATTACAGCAGGGGCATTAACCTCCTCCCTGCACCTCCTAGTGGATGTCTGGTGGCACTACAGCAACCAAATCCTGATCAGAAGGGTTAGGAAACATTTATCCTTTTCACTTTTTACTGCCATAATTTTCTCTTTGTCCAACTTAACGCCTTTCCCTCCTTTTTCTTCTTCTTTATGTTCTTTGGTGGGATTTTATGCATGCAGGTGTTCTCAAAGGCCTTGTTGTACCTGGCAATGAACACGGCAGGTATCTTCATTAACTACCTGTCTGACCGGACTCAGCGGCAGAGTTTTCTGGAGACCCGAAGATGTATCGAAGGACGAGTCCGACTGGAGAGGGAGAATCAAAGACAGGTAAAGTCTCTTAAAAGAGAGTTGCACTGATGTAAAACAAAAAAGTATGTGTCTGTTGTCTTTCTCTCAGGAGCGTTTGGTGATGTCCATCCTACCACGCTTCCTGGTTCTGGAAATGATTGCTGACATGGCTGCAGTTGATGAATATCTGCTGCCTCAGCAGTTTCACAAAATCTACATCCACCACTACAAGGACGTCAGGTTACCAAACATGTTTCTGATACACAGCAAACAGCTTCAATGTGGATTCGATCTTTGGACACACCCGTAAACATTTTCTCTGTTTGTCCAGCATCCTGTTTGCTGACATCATCGGCTTCACGTCTCTCTCTTTGATTCTTTCGGCTCAGGAACTCGTTAAAACTCTCAACGAACTTTTTGGACGCTTTGACAGGCTGGCTGAGGTCCCGTCGTCCTTTTCATCCACTTCTTTTTTATTTTTTAAGAGTTCTTAGGGGATGAGCTTCATGTTTCTTTCTGTGTGTGCAGGAGCATCAGTGTTTGCGGATAAAGATCCTAGGCGATTGTTACTACTGTGTCTCTGGAGTCCCCGAACCTCAGCGAGGACATGCCCGCTGCTGTGTGGAGATGGGCCTCAGCATGATCAGCACCATACGGTAAAAAAAACAGACTTCCCAAACACCATTTGCACGCAGTGCCTCAGTAGCACGCATGTCTTGTTGCAGGTATGTTCGTCGGGAGCTGGAGCAGGAACTGGACATGCGGATTGGCGTCCACTCAGGTTCTGTCCTCTGTGGTGTGTTGGGTCTTCAGAAGTGGCAGTTTGACATCTGGAGCTGGGATGTTGACATTGCCAACTGCCTGGAAGCTTCAGGAGTTCCAGGGTCAGCAACACCCACCTGGCCCTCACCAGAACAGCTAAAACAACAATTGAACCAGATCTGTTCATGTTTCCACTAGGCGGTAAAAAGATGTCCTCCTCTCTCAGACAGGTCCATATTTCACAGGCCACTCTGGACTGTCTGGGTGGGATCTATGAGACCGAACAGGGCCACGGCCTGGAGCGGAGCGAGTTTCTACGAAAACACAATATTAACACATATCTGATCCGCCCAGCGACAGGGAAGGAGGCCCAACCCCCAAAAGCAAGGCGCCCAAGTTATGACGAACTCACAACTTGGAGTGCCGAGTTGCCATTTGGAGACATCCTGGGGATGAATTTTGTGAGTACATGAAAAATATTTGGAAAGAATTTGGATATTTCAGGAGTAATTTCTTTATATTTTTCCCTTGTCATCACTGGGCTTGTAGATCCTCGCCACTTTCACCAATGGTTCACTGACCCAGTTGCCCAATCACATCGCTGCTCAGCAATCCGGTTCACGAGAATTGAACAAGAGAATTCGTCAGGCAATGGAAGTTCGGAGCAGCGAACTAATGAGGAAAGAGCACATCGCCACTTTCACTCAGGTGTTCAAGGACTCCCAAATGGAGGGAAAGGTAACTTCTTGTTGGGTGGTTATTTTTTTTTAGGTATAATGGGCAGGCGACTCATCACAGTCTACAACTTTTTCAGTATTCTCAGATGAGAGATGAACTCTTCAAGTCCAACATGGTTTGTTCCTTCATCCTACTTATACTGTTGATGGCCATCCAGGTGCTGATTCCGGCCCCAAGGTGACCTTGTCCATCCTCCAATTCTAAGCCATATACTCCAAATTTTCAACACAGATTATTCTTACTTTAATTCCATAAATTTTCAGGATATAGAACAGGTTTTTTTAAGTTTAAAGTACTTTCAATGGCAATCTGCTCCTAGTTTAAATAGGAAAGCATCATCAGCAAAACAGCAAACGCTCAGTACTGTCCCTGCTTTTATGGACCAGTACGGTTTGTGTCTTCATGTTCAGGTGGTTTCCGATGGTTGCCCAGTTCATCATCAGTGGCTGTGTTTACTTCCTGCTCATGCTGTTGACCCTAGGGGAGGAGTTTAAACACTGCCCCACCCCTCTGCAGTCACTCTGCTGCTGGGTTCATGAAACCAAGTATGCACGAACGGTACTCATGCTAACTGCCATAACTGTCAACTCTGTGATCGCCTCTGTGAACGTTGTAAGTTGAATTTTTTTGTTTTCAGTCATTTTACAGAGGCAGAACCTTCAACATTGCGTTGTAATTAGCTTCATGTTATGTTCAGGGCTCCTTGGAAACTGGAACTGCTGCTGTGAATGTAAATCAGCATTTGTTTGAGGAAAGGTTTTGCTAATTACAACAGCAGTTTCACTTTAAGGATTTTGGACAAAAAATTTGTTTTTATATAAGAATAGGGGACATTTGTTTGGAAATGGGATTTTAAATAATTTTTCCTTCATTATATCTTTTCTTCTCGTCTTCTCTGCCCCATCTCTCTGTTCTTTCTTCATTCATTCTTGTTTGTTACTTTCTTATATCCCTTTGTCCTTTGTTCCTGCCTTATAACCCTCCTTTTTCTACCCTTCCTTCCTTTCCTCTGTCCTTATTTCTTTCCACATTTCCTTGGGTCCTTACTTCCTCCTGGTCTTCCTGTCTTCTATCATTCCTTTTATTCTTCGTTATTTGCCTTTATCCTTCCTTATTACATTTTCAGCTGTGGTGTGACTGGTCAGAATCCAACTTTACTGAACCCCTGGTAACTCTACCTCCCTCCAGATGGTCAGACATGAACATCTGTACTCATCCAGAGGTGAGCGCTCCTTCATTCTGCACTCCCAGAAAATTACATTGCCTTTCCTACCTGCAGATGTTACCTTCAACTGTAACATGTAACAGTAACCTGTGACACTAATCTTTGAAGCTAACCTGTAACAGTAGCCTGTAACGGTAACGTGTGACAGTAACATATGACAGTAACCTGTGACACCAGGATAATTGGAGTCTGGAAGAATAACTCCTAAAATTAGCCTGTGACGGGAACATGACAGTAAGAATTAACAGTAACCTTTAACAGTAACCTGTGACACCAGGATAACTGGAGTCTGGAAGAATGACTGGATAATAAGACGGGAACATGACAGTACGAATCAACAGTAACCTGTGACGTACCATGCAACAGTAACCTGTGACGGTAACATGTAACAGTAACATGTAACCTGTGACGGTACCATGTCATACTAACCTGTGATGGTACCATGTAACACAGTAATCTGTAACAGTAACATGTAACAGTAACTGGTGACACTAGGATAATCAGGGTCTGGAACAGTAACCATTAACATTAACCTGTGACGGTACCATGTAACACTAACCTGTGATGGTACCATGTAACACTAACCTGTGACGGTACCATGTAACAGTAACCTGTAATGGTAACCTGTGACAGTAGCCTGTAACAGTAACATGTAACGTAACCTGTGACAGTAGCCTGTAACAGGAACCTGTGATGGTAACATGTAACAGTAACCTATGACAGTAACTTGTGACGGTAACATGTAACAGTAACCTATGACAGTAACCTGTGACGGTAACCTGTAACAGTAGCCTGTAATGGTAACCTGTAACAGTAGCCTGTAAAGGTAACATATAACAGAACCTTGTAACGGTAACCTGTAACAGGAACCTGTGACGGTAACATGTAACAGTAACCTGTAATGGTAACCTGTGACAGTAGTCTGTAACAGTAACATGTAACGTAACCTGTGACAGTAGCCTGTAACAGGAACCTGTGATGGTAACATGTAACAGTAACCTATGACAGTAACCTGTGACGGTAACCTGTAACAGTAGCCTGTAAAGGTAACATATAACAGAACCTTGTAACGGTAACCTGTAACACTAACCTGTGACGGTACCATGTAACAGTAACCTGTAATGGTAACCTGTGACAGTAGCCTGTAACAGGAACCTGTGATGGTAACATGTAACAGTAACCTATGACAGTAACCTGTGACGGTAACATGTAACAGTAGCCTGTAACTGTAACCTGTATCAGGAACCTTGTAACGGTAACCTGTATCAGGAACCTGTGACGGTAACATGTAACAGTAGCCTGTAACGGTAACCTGTAACAGTAGCCTGTAATGGTAACCTGTAACAGTAGCCTGTAAAGGTAACATATAACAGAACCTTGTAACGGTAACCTATGACACTAGGATAATTAGGGCCTGGAACAGTAACTCAGTAATTAGCCTGAAACATGATAGTAGCCTGCAACCTGTAAGTTTCTCATTAACACAGTTCATGGTGCTGAGTGCTGTGGTCGCCATGGTTACCTGTGCAGTGTTCCTCAGGCTGAGCTGCATGCTGCAGCTGGCCTTCCTGCTGCTGACCGCCGGCTTCTACACCTATGTCATTGAGACACACAGGTACGTTTAGGTACCCTGGGCCATTTGTACATGGATGCTTCATGCAGTCTCCGGTCTCATTTTATCCTTCCTGTTGATCTGACCTGAGGTCAGCTCCCAGCAGCTGTGTCGGAGGGGAGTTTGTCTTATTCTCATGATGATGTTTGTGGTTGCAGTCCTCTACAACAGCAGACAGGTGAGGCCAATAGAACAAACTGATGAACAGAGAGCTTCGGTCTTTAGTTTCTCTAGTGGATACCTCTCATTTTTCTTCGTTGGTAGCTGGAGGCAATGGCGCGGCTGGACTTCCTGTGGCGCCTGCAGGCAGCGAAGGAGGTGGAGGACATGAAGGAGCAGCGGGAGTATAACGAGTGTCTGTTGCTCAACATCCTGCCGGCTCATGTAGCTCAGCACTTCCTGGAGAGAGACACCTACAACGAGGTGACCTGACACACCTGAGTGGCAGCAGCAGTGCAACTGGTGGAGTCTAACCTCTTTATTCTGAGATGCATCATGGGTTTAACCCCCTCTGTTTTTATGTGAACTGAATGGAACCTGCTCAGTGTGTGTGTGTTTGGATGCTAGGAGCTGTATGCTCAGTCATACCAGCGCGTTGGCGTCCTGTTCGCCTCTCTGCCGGGTTTCTCTGACTTCTACGAGCAGAAAGAACTCATCCATCAGCATGTCGAGTGTCTCCGCCTCCTCAACCACATCATCAGTGATTTTGATGAGGTAACCACACTCTCACAAACACACACACAGGAATATTTAGGCAAACACTGATCCTGACCAACTTGCCTCTGTGTCCTTGAAGCTGCTGGATGAGTGTTATTTCCAGGAGGTGGAGAAGATTAAAACTATCGGCAGCTCCTACATGGCAGCTTCAGGGCTCTCACCTGACCGACAGGTGAGTCCCGCTCTCATGTCTCCTCTCTGTGCTCATTAAAGCTGATTGATGACAGCGGTGTGTTTTATTTGTTCAGGAGAGTGAGGATGCCTGGCATCACCTCAGTGAGCTGGTGCTGTTCGCTCTGGCCATGGAGGAAACTCTGAGGCAGATCAACACACAGACTGGAAACCAGTTCCAGCTCCGAGTCGGTGGGGGCAACACACACACACACACACACACACACGCACAGAGGATGGTACCACAAAAACAATAAGAAGAAGAAAACAGAAACAATAAATGTTTTTCCTGTTGGTATGAAAACACATTTTTAACTGACTTTACTAAATATTCTCTGGGTTTTTACAGCAGCATAATGTATGAAAAACTGTTCAAAGCAGCAAAATCTAAAAAACAATATAATCAATTATTATTATAATTTATTGAGTTAAAATGAAATTTAAAATATTCATGAAATCGTTTTCAATCTTTCTATCACAATTAGCCAAATGACAAAACTGTGTCACTCATAGAAATGCTTTTAAAATGTAGAAAGTATTATAGAAATATGTCAAATATATAAATTAGAATTTTACTCACAATTTGATTTTATTTTTACTGATAAAATTGCTAAATGTGAAAAACTTACAAAATAGTTTTGCAATTGAAAATATATAAAAAGAATATCAGTTATTAAAAAATAAATATGAAAATCTTCCTAATTTTGGATCTAATCAAAGGTAATGATCATGTTACTTTAACTCAAATGGAACATTTGTTGATTTCAGATCATTTTTAAAAATAAATACTTGGCTGAATATGAAAATATTAAATTCTACACTAAATCTATATTTATCTAAAAAACCTTTTTTCAAATGGGTTCTAAAGGTTTATGTAAACGATAAAAAACGAAAATTTTCTTTTATAGTTTTTTTATAGTTTAACTTTTTTCCCCTATAACGTTTTCCAATCCTTCAATAATGCTTAAAAATGAACTTTAAAACCACTCATTTAATTGAAACGTCTCCATTTGGGTGTAATGTGCTCTCCGGCCTGCAGGGGTCGCTCACGGCCCGGTGATCGCAGGTGTGATTGGTGCCACCAAACCTCAGTACGACATCTGGGGGGCGACAGTGAACATGGCGAGCAGGATGGAGAGCACTGGGGTCGACGGGAGAATCCAGGTGAGCGCACCTGTCAGTGGGAGGAGCTTAGATAGCCGTGACGTTTCTGATCATCATCATCGTCTTTTTAGGTCCCAGAATCCACCAGCTGCATCTTGTTGGAGCGAGGCTTCCTACGGCAGCTCAGAGGGGACATTTATGTCAAAGGCATCAGTGAGCGTCATGGAAAGGTGTCCTTAAATTCCAGGACAGTTCAACCCACCTAAAATATCAAAGTCAACTAATGATGGTGTGGAAACTTCTCTTCTTCAAGGTTCGGACGTTTCTTGTGAGCAGTCGGGACGAGCGGTCCAGCTTTGTGGAGCGTGGTGGTGGGCGGGGCTTCAGCATGAACAGGAACACACTGGGAGCTGTGGTCTACAGTCTGGTCCAGGCCAGGAAGAGGGAGAAGCTGAGGGAGCAGAATGGAGGCTTCCACCTGGTGGAGGCGTCGTAGAGTCGGCTGCTCCTTTTGTACTGACTTCACTTTGGTTTTCAAAATAAAAGCTTTTCCAGCATTCTTCCACTGACTGTCGCTCCACAGAAGTCAGACCTGACAGCTTTGACCAGAAAGGTGGTTCTCCACACGCAGGTGGAGAAGAACCTCAGTGAAGCCACTTTAAACCCAAAGAAACGTTAAAAGCGATACTTTACCTCAAAAATTACTTCTTCTGAAGATGTTCTTAAAAACTGGGGCCAACAAACAGTTTTTATCTGTACCGACCTGGTCTGACCACCAGATGGAGCCATAAATAGTTTATGTTGGATGTTTAAAATATAATTTAGGTCAGCAGTTTCCATAGTGAGACATAAATATACATTTATTTATTACCGAGATGTTACATTTTTGACAGTTTTGTATCCTTTTAGTTCCTAAAATATGACATTCAAGTCAAAATGTTTAAAATGTGTGGTTTTGTTTCCGCTTCTGGGTAAATTTCCAATAAAAATTGTTTTTAAATATCTAACAAATTGATCCAGCATGTATTTAAATGTGGAGAAAATGTTCCTGGGATGAAGAGTCGGATCAGGGTTTTATATTCAGTGTTATAGACACTGATGTTTAAATGCTAAAACAGTTTCTTTCTGTTGTTCTTTTGGTGTTTATGTAGATTTATTTGTACTGGGGTTCATCAGGGCTGAGTGTACGGTCCTTTCTACGTCCTGCATTATATCCATCCAAACCACCAGCAGAATATTTGAGCTCTTGAGGGGAAATCGAATTGATTCCAAGCCCTGAAAAAGAATCACATGAACCACTGAATAAGGTGACTCTAACGTGGAGAATGAATGAGGCAGAGAAAAGACCTGATCGTTCCCTTAATGCTGAATAAAACTGAATCAGGGACACAAAGGCCTCATTCTGCTTTAGGAGAGGAGATCACTCAGCTGACCGGGGCATCCCTGCTGCAGTTCATCCTGATGGTCCATCTTTAAAACAGCTGAAGTCTAAAGATCCTCAAGACTGTTGGTAGAATATTCTATGGATGGAGGGGAAACATACGGACCTTTTAGGAAGGTGTCGGTCCTGTTAAATCTGGTGTAAAACCAACAGTGTTTCAGAAACAGATCAGTCAAGCATGGTGGTGGCAGTGTGATGGTCTGGGTCTGCTTTGCTGCTTCAGAACCTGGACGACTTGCTGTAATTAATGGAACCATGAATTCTGCTTTCTAGCAGAATGTCCTGGAGGAGAATGGGTTTGTGACATTAAGCTCAGGAACACTTGGGTTCTGCAGCAGAACAAGGATCCAATCCGCAAGTCCACCTCTGAATGGATCTGAACAAGAAAAAGAACGTTCTGGAGTGGTCTAGTCAAAGTCTGGTCTTAAATCTGATGTAGATGAAGGAAAATATTCTTTGCACCAGGGTCCGGTTGGTCTGGAGAGACTTTTATCATCATTTAAATTTCCATTTTGGTTTTACTCAGTTTATCTTGTTTCATATTAACATTCATTTAATGATCAGAAACATTCAAGTGGGACAGAAAAGCAACAACTGAAGACATCTGCTAGGGGGTAAATACTTTTTCACAGCTCCGTATAATCAGTATAATCATTCAATCATGGAATGTGTGCATGTATTTAGTATTTCATGGATTTGTTGTAGGTTTGAATGAAGAATTTTTGCTTGTTTTATAAAGCTTTGCTTCTTTTTCTGCTCTGGTTTTATCAACTCACATCTAGACTCGAAATGATCATTTATTGTCATTTTTATTCTGCTGATCATTTATTTTACTGCATATTTACCACTCAGCAGTTTTCTGGTGTTACTGTGATTAATAATAATCTGCTAGCTGTAAAATTTAGGAGCCTTTTCAACACATCATGCTTTCAACATGTGACCTCACGCCTCTTTAAATCATTTCCTCGCTGCCTTAGCTCCGCCCACCAGATGTTAAACAGGTTACCTAACCCGTACTGTACTGCTGCAGCCTCTCTGGTGACCTTTGACCTGTAGGTAGAAGCCCAGCTGTGAATAATTAGCCTACATAATACGTTTATGATCAAAGTTCTTACTATTGCTGGGTGATCCTCCCTGCAGCTGTTACTTCACGCATGACTGAGACCGATTCTGCTCCTGTTGGACCGTCACTGTCGCCTCGGGCCGTTGGTTCTGGGAGGAAGGAGGAGGTGGAGGAGGAGGAGGGATCCAGACATTCCTCCGAAGGAAGGAAGCATCATTTAAGCTCAGCAGGATGGAGACGATGCAGGACACCACCAGCGTGAACAGGACCATGGCTGAAACTCAGAATCGGACCGGGTCTGATGAGCTCATCTTCTTTGTGAATGGAAGGAAGGTAAGACTGGATCAGGTCCATATTCCAGTGATCAGGGATTTAATCTGATAACTTGCCGCATGTTCGCTGTGAACATTCACTGATCTGAGGGTCCTTCTGACCCGATCCGAATGCTTTAAGCTGGAAAAACCTTCTTCTGTGGTTCTTCTCAGCAGGAAGACTTACCATATACAAAGAACCTCTACAGTTAGGTCCAAACGGACAGAGTGAATAAAAGCAAGCAGTAGCTGGAAGGATGAACTCAGCAGAACGTGGTGTAAAATCTGTGACTGAAGGCGCTGTGAACCAAGAACCAGGGAGCTATTTACTCCTCAAGGTTCTGGTTTCAGAGCCCAGTGCTCCAGCATGTTCTGGTTCTGTTCTATTAGTAAAATCTAGATTTTATTCTGTTGCAGATTGTTGAAAGGAACGCTGACCCTGAGATGACCCTGCTGACGTACCTGAGGAGAAAATGTAAGATCAAACCCACATTTTATCAACCCTCATTCATTTAGATGTGAAATGAACTGGATCTGAAATGGTTCTACGCCGACGGGCCCACGTCCAGCAGCCAGGTTTCACTGGCTTCTGAACTGAGAAATCACCTCTAAACTCTTCACACATTTTATCCTGTTTAGTTCAACCTGTTGGAGGGAAAAATATCAAAAACATCAAATCAACAACAACCTGGTTGGATAAGTTTTCACACCCTTGAACTCATGCGTGTTGAGTCCGGTTTTGGATGGAAAGGTTACAGAGGACCAGAAGGATCTCATGGTACAAAGGCAGCAGTCAGGAGAAGGTCCAACAATCTCCACAGCATCTAATTAGCTCTGCTGCCTTGCAACAAGAAGGTCCACAGTTTAAATTCTGAACCCAGTGGAGATTGAATGTTCTTCCTGTGCATGATGGGTTCTCTCTGGGTACTCCTGCCTCCTCCTACCTTGCATAAACCTGACTCTCAGGTTACCTGGTTACCCTGAATTATCTGGAAGCAACAGAACTGGATGTTTTTCAGTCAAAGGTGGGAAAACTGTAGAAATAATGAATCGTGGTCTCTGTAATAGTTGCAGAGGTGTGCAGACATGCAGCATTTTCCCTCAGAGGTTGCTTCAGTGTTCAGTCACTGTGAGGTCAGTGACCGTCTCTTACAGCTAAAGTCCAACTGTTTTCCACAAACCTTCTGCCAAGCTGAAGAATGATGCACCAATCAGAGAGCAGGATGTCAATGTTACGTTTTCTGTTAGTTGTTTTGAACCAAGGTTAGGACGTTTGGGGCGTCCAGCTGTCCACATGAGGACAAGGAGGACTTCCAGGTGTCTGTGTCCAGACAGCAGGGTCCATGTGTCCTTCCAGACTCAACTCAGATTTATTCATCAATCACTTTTCTAATTAAACAGGGGTGGGTCTACAGGGGGGCGTGGGGAGGGTATGTGGCAGCTGCCCCTCTAACTTTTGTGTCCTTAAAATCATACAATCATAAACCAAATGTTAATCACTGAAAAGGCTTCTTGTAGCCTCCAAATTAAATCTTAATTCATCAAAATGATATCATTGTAAATATTATCTTAGGTCCCTGAATAACGTAGCTACGGCCCTGCATCAAACACAGTCTGCCTCCCGCTCCACGGCCGCACGATGTTTCAGAGGTAGAGACGGTCCGTCTGCGACCCAGCGGGTCGGAGCCGCTCGGTGGGCTTTGTTGGTACTTTTTCCCTCCAACACGGATTTATGAAGAGATTAGATATGAAAGCATGTTTGGGGCCTTCAGGCTGAAGTTTCACTGATGGTTCTATAAGATCATTTACATGAGAGGATCTTCACATACTTCACTGAGGAGGTCCAGAAATGCCACCCTGCTTCTAGACCCGTTGCCACTCCTGCATGAAAATACATTAAATATAACAAATAATAAACGTTTATGAAGGAAACATAAAACAGCTCCAACTGAGTCGTAACCACAGGTGTTGTGGACCAAGACAAGGGCACCATGAACAAATCCATGAGACTCAAGTAATGCTCACAGCTTTGGGAGAAACAGAGAAGAGTCAGAAGCATCTGATCATCTGACTGAAGGAACCTGGAAGAGGTGGAGGTGTCTGATGATGTACGAAGAGGTCAGGCCACAGACAAACAGGAGGATCTCCGATCAGCTCTAAGCATCATGAGTAACTGATGGACAGGAGCTGGCAGCGCCGGAGCGTTGGTACCAGAACCTTACTGATCCAGAGAGAAGTAATGAGGGCGTGGACCTTAGTTTAGCTCAGCCTGAAGACAAAACGCACTAATTCACTGGTTTTATTTATATCCAGGTTTAAAAATCACACCAAGATTTGTGTCATGAGGACAGGCTGCCAAGCGGATCAGAACACCAGAGTCTTAGTATCAGTCAGTTCAATGAGGTTCTGTCCCACTTCTTCATCTTTAAGTCATGTGATACAGCTTTCCAGCGTGGACTTGTCTTTGGATTGAGAAGCAATCATCAACGTAGGAATCAATGATTACAACACCAGTCCAAGATGAAACCCTGAGGTACCATGAAGTGGTTCTGGGTTTCATAGTAGTTAATGTGCTGACAGCAGGTCAACGAGTCCAAATGTAAGAGTAGTAGGACTACACCCCTCATATTCTGCAGTGAAGGCATCATGAGGAGGTATCAAGAGTTCAGAACTGGATTCTGGCATTATGGAAGTTTTTTAACGTAAAGTCTAGAAAAATGTGGAGATTTACAGATTCCTGACATTTTATACGATTGGGTTTTAAAAGTTTCACAGGTGTCTTGCAGTTTATTCTGCTTCTTCTCTCCTGTCCCATGTTTGGGTGCAGCAGTGTGGAGACCAGTAGGTTTATCAGAACCGTGGTCAATCATCGGTCCAGTAAAGTCTCCAAACTAAAACCCTTCTGAGGTTTTGGGCGACAGTAAAATGCAGGTATGAAGCAGGACACGCAACCCCACCTGTGGTTCAAGCGAACAGCAGGATTGGTGAATCAATCTGAATGTGATCTTCATCACATTCAGGAAGTCCAGAAATCCCTGATATGGATCTCATGTTGATCCAAGCCAATGTGAAATGGCTGCATGGTCTTCTGAATTTCTGGACTCTACCTCCACCATGTTTCAGTGATGTTCTGGAAGGTAACTCCACCAGGAGCAAGCCTGATGCTGGGAACTGAACTCATGGGAATAGGTTGCAGAAAAGGAAGCAGGTGTTGAGAAGGTTAGTCAGACCCTTCATCCTCAAGATAAAATGGATGGGCAGATGTATAGTTAAAACACACACGCCTTCTTGAGATGCCCGAACACTTCTGACACCTTCTGAAAGGTCATGTCTGACCAAATTCAGGAGGCCAACCATCTCATGACATCATCTAGAGATAGGAACATCCCATGTGGAGATGTTCTAGGTGTCAAGACTGATAATTAGCAACCTTCAAGTACCCATGTAGAGACTGCAGCAGCTTCATGGTGAGCACTACCATCACACAGGCGTCCAGATGGACAAGTAAACTCAGTTGTTGAAGACACTCGTGGTGTTTGATCAGATGTTTAAACATGGTAAGATCCATAACTCTGTCCTTAGATCCTTCTAACTAGTCTGTATTCTGCAACCAGGGTCGAGGGTTCCCCATAAAAAGACTCATTGGTCCTACTTTAAACAAGATTCTCCAGAGAGCTTCAGTGGAAGAAACCTTCTCTCAGCAGGACACCCTGGTTCCCAGGACAAAGCATAGGATTCAAAATGTTTGCTGGTAGTATGGCACTGATTGGCTTAAAATGACTTCTAATTTACGTCTGTACCTTCTGACTAATGTCCAACAATGTTCAGGTCGGTAAATAAAAAGGAGGTTTTTAAGAACATCAGCAGGCAGAAGGTCAGAGTGTGTTCCCGAGACCGCAGCTGGACTAAGAAAAGTTCTTTCAATGATTGGCTGATTTCCATGTAAATTCCCCATGTCTGTGTTCCACCAGTGGGTCTAACAGGAACCAAACTGGGCTGTGCTGAAGGGGGATGTGGCGCCTGCACCGTCATGCGGTCCAGATACCAGCCACACTCCCAGCAGATCCTGTATCCTTCCACTGAACATGTGCGTTGAAGAAGCCAGTCATGTGCTTCCATCTGACTTCTGAGGTTTTTCACATCACCAAATTGATTTCACAGCTGCTCAGTGACATTTGTCCTGAACTGAACTCAGTCATCACGCTGTCAACGCCTGCCTCGCCCCCCTGTGCTCCCTACATCTGGTTGCCGTGACAACAGTGGAGGGAATAGGGAGCGTGGCGAGAAAGCTACATCCTGTACAGGTAAGATCACACACCTGCTTCAGGTAGAGGAAGTTGTTTGTTCATTCAGCACGTGTTTCACCTTTAGTATCTGCAGATGAAAGAAAGTCCTCAAGAAACCCTTTAACAGGCGACCTTTGACGTAACCCTGATAAGCACCATTCATGTTTGTGTCTTTGTGTTTAGGAACGGATTGCTAGGTCTCATGGCTCACAGTGTGGTTTCTGCACGCCGGGAATCGTCATGTCCATGTATGCGCTGCTGAGGAACAACCCCACACCAAAGATGGCCGACGTGGAGGAGGCCTTCCAAGGTTCTCAGCCTTATTAGTCTCAGCTTATAGGAGTAATACCAGCCAGAATCAAAATGTTTTCACTACATTAATGAAATAATCTTCTTTACTCTCAGGAAATCTGTGCCGCTGTACTGGATACAGACCTATTCTAGAGGGATACAAGACATTCACAGTGGTAGGAACACCTCTACAGATGTCCTTAGTAACTTAAAGACCAGTGGCTCTCAGCTGTACCTGTGGAGACAGTAATGACTCCCAGGTGTCCACACTGAGACAGTCACAAATGTCTTTTAATACTCCTCTAGGATGGGGGATGTTGTGGAGGCAAAGGGAAAAATGGCTGCTGTATGACCAATGGGAACGAAGCTTTCCAAAACTCAAAGGACGATACAGAGGCAAGTCTGACTAAAAGCCAGTATTAGTACTAAGATTTTGCCTTGATCAGCATGTTTGAGGCAGTGAAATGTATGGTATTTCACAGGAGGCAACATCTCTCTACAACACGGCAGAGTTTGAGCCTTACGACCCCACACAGGAAGTCATCTTCCCTCCTGAACTTATGGTAAATCACACAGCAGAACACACCAACACAGGAGGTAGCTTCAAAGAAATGTCAGAAGTTAAAAAAGGCTAAAATTAATTCATATGTTACATATAAACCAGAGTATCATCAACATACAGTCGAACGTAGGAAAAACTGATTATGTACTGAATGACTGGAGCTGATTTTTAAAATATAGTTCTGCTTCCCTGCTCCCTTTGCCTTCCTCCTTCCACAGAATTTGTCTAAGTGTCAAAGGTCATCGCGTTCTCTATGTTTCATTGGAGAGCGGACAACATGGCTGCAGCCGGAGAGTCTGGAGGAGTTTCTGCTCCTAAAGTGGAAACATCCAGATGCCCGAGTGGTGGTGGGAAACACTGAAGTGGGTGAGTCTGCTGCTGTCCAATCTTCATTTATTCATTCCTTCATTCCTTCATTCACTCACTGTCCTTGTTACAGGTATTGAAGTCAAATTTAAGAACATGGTGTACCCAGTGATCCTGGCTCCGGGCTTAATCACTGAGCTGAATGCAGTGATGCACACTGAGGACGGTGAGAACGACTCTTGCTGACACCTTTACTGCAAAAACTCCCGAAGAACCACATCAGAGGGACAAAAACATCATATAACGTCTAAATAAACATCTCAAGATATGACAAAAGCTTCTTGTCTTCAGGTATCGTATTTGGGGCAGCATGCACTCTGAGTCACATGGGGGCCGTGTTGAAGGAGGCAGTGCAGAGTCTTCCTCCACATCAGACAGAGGTCTTCCAGGCAGTCTTGGAGCAGCTACGATGGTTTGCAGGACAGCAGATCCGTAATGTAGCTGTGAGTCACTGATTCAGTCTGTGGACAGTTTCTAAAGACACGTTCAGAACCAACCGGTAGAAGATGTAAAATAATCACATGGGTGTCTAGAACCAGAATGTCACTCAGGTTGGTAGAGAGGATAGGGATCCGGGATCCTGGCATTTTGCAGACTTTTTTCACAAAGTAAAGGAGTTGGGTTGAGTAGGAGAGGGGATCATGGGAGAATGAAGTTGAAACTCTGAGCCAGGATGTGATTTGGCTGGTCAGGTATTGTTAAAACACTGCTGTGATGAAATGTTTGAGCCGTATCTGTGTCACTGACTGTGTCGTTGTGCTTTCAGGCTGTAGGAGGAAACATCATGACAGCTAGTCCCATTTCAGACCTCAACCCTGTTTTCATGGCAGCAGGCTGTAAACTCACTCTGATGGACAAAGGTAGCACTTCTTCCCAAGACTAATCGGGATCTTCTTTTTCTGTGTGAAGTTAATTTTAAAAGGAGCCATAAATCCTCATTACTCTGTCAGTGGTATTATGTTGGCGTGATACTGCACAAAGTGTACAGTGAGACTGACCTTTAATCTACAGTCCAAACTGGACATTTTTCTGCCTGTAAACAGTCTGTTACATAAGTTTTCATCAGAGCTTGCGCAACACACAGTTTTTAATGTTTTCTGACGTTAGTGAAGCCTGTTTGCTCCAAGTAATTCAGTTAGAACTTCTGATTTAGGCCTCTGTAGATGATTAACAGTAAACATACATGCATCGCCATAAATACAGCGATAGGAAAATTTTGTTTTTCTGCTGCTCTGTAGGATCTAAGAGGGAGCAGCAGTCAGGTCCTGCTAATTAAAGCACCTGATTAACTGATCATCTGTGTGAGCGCCCATAGACTGCTGGAGACAGGCACCAGCTTCTCCGCGACCCACTATGGAAGAAGCGGTAGAAAATGAGTGGCCGACTGACTGACTGTGTGAGCGCCTCAGTAAAACAGGAGTTTTCTCAGTTTTCTGCTGTAAAGCTTCCAGGTGTGTGTTAGCACAATGCCAGGATGGAAGGACACCAGCAATGACCTTAGAGCAGCAACTATTGCTGCCCATCAGCCTGGGAAGGGTTAAAGTTCATCTCCTAAATATCTGAAGTTCATCATGCAGAGAGAAAAGTTATTGCCTGGAGGAAACCATCTCAGACAGCTGCCAGTCCTCCCAGGAGTGGACGTCCTGGCAGATTCAGCCCAAGGTCAGAGCGTGAAGCTCATAGAAATGACCAGTACCTTTAGAGCTCCATTTCTGACTCTACAGGCCTCAGTTAGCAGGTTAAAGGTCATGACACTGAACCAGTCTGGCTGTTTGGAAGGGTTGAAGGAGAGAGCTTCTTCTCTCTAGAAACAAGATGGCTACAGGACTGAGGTTAGGAAAGCTGCATCTGAATGATGGACAAGAACTCTGGGACAATGTTCTCTGGACAGATGAGACCAGTTGAGATGTTTGATCATAAAGGAACGAACTATAATGGAGAAAACCAAAGACAGCATCTCAGCACAAACATGTCATGTCAGCTGTTAGACCCAGTGGTAGAGTGACGATGAATTGGGCTTGTTTTGCAGCTACAGGACCAGGACACCTTGCAGTCATTGGGTGGACCATGACGTATTCTAGGTGTCTGACATAGACCTCAGCCTGACTGAAATGCTGTACTGTGACCTTCAGTGTGCTGAGCACGGGCAATGTCTGCAAATGACAATGAGCTGAAATAACATTAGAAAGAAGATTGGACCAAACCTCCTCTCCTCTGATGTGAGGGTCTGATAAAACCACCACTGAGTGTTTGCTGTCTAAGGGGGGGTTACTATGTGTTCGATGGTGGGGCTGACTTTTTCCCATATCCTGGAAGTATCCTGAAAACATTTCCATTTATAGTATGACTGCACCATCACGTTCACTTCTCTGTCTACTAGATGGCAGTCGGGAGGTTCAGATGGATGATAGCTTCTTCACAGGTTACAGGAAGACAGCTGCACAACCTCAGGAGATCCTGCTCTCCATACACATTCCCTACAGCAAGAAGGTAGGTGTAACATCACCAGTCACATCATAACCAGTGTCTCTCCCTATGCTAACGTACTCTAAATTCCCCAAACTGTCATGAACTCATGTCTTGGAACCTTGTGTACAACTCCATTTGTCACAAGACCGATTTGAGCTACCAGAAAACATCTTTATCGAATAGCAACCTCCACCTACAACCTGGACACCTTCTCAGTCTTCTTTGTGACACCTAGCATTCACTCTCTCCACAGAATCAGTTCATCTCAGCCTTCAAGCAGTCCCCTCGCCGTGAGGATGACATCAGCATCGTCACCGCTGCAATGAGCGTCATTTTCTCTCCTGGGACTGATATCGTTAAAGACCTGAGGCTGAGTTATGGCGGCATGGCACCAGTGACGGTGCTGGCCAAAAAGACAGCAAACAGACTGCTGGGAAGGTAGAAACTAAACTGTAGAGATGAAACTTTTACAGGAAGACTGGATACAACAGTGAGCTGTGTCATGCAGGCAGTGGGGGGAGCAGCTTCTTCAGGTGGCTTGCTCCTCATTGGCTGAAGAGATGAGCCTTGACCCCTCTGCACCTGGTGGTATGGTGATGTACCGGCGAACCCTGACCCTAAGCCTTTTCTACAAGTTCTACCTGACGGTTCTGCAGAAGCTCAGATTGCAGGTTTGTCTCATTGAGTTCAACTTCTTGCATCCAACGAAACTAAAATTGGACTACCTTTAAAGACAGCTGATTTGTTGGCCTGTTAGGGCCTCCGTGTGGAGGAGGTTCGATCAGAGTATCTAAGGGCCACCGAGATTTACCATCCAGAGACCCCGTCCAGTGTTCAGGTCTACCAGGTACAGCAAACACACCTCCACCAGGGAGAGAAATCCATTTGCTGTCTAGAAAGGTAATTCTCTTCTCCACCTCCAGGCAGTGCCAGAGGGGCAGAGCACAGACGATGTGGTGGGTCGTCCCATAATACACCTGTCAGCCCTGAAGCAGGCCACAGGTGAGGCGGTTTACTGTGACGATGTGCCTCTCTACGAGAATGAGCTCTACCTGGCCCTCATCACCAGCACCAAGGCTCACGCTAGGATACTGTAAGACATACTTCAGACACACCTACACAGTAACACACACACCTGCCCGTCTCACCTGCCTTTCGCTTCTTGCAGCTCTGTAGACGTATCAGCGGCAGAGCGGTTTCCTGGAGTCGTCTGCTGTCTTTTTGCCAATGATGTTCCTGGCAGCAACATAACTGGAATGAGACAAGATGAGACGGTCTTTGCTGACGGCCAGGTGTGTTTCTGTTAGGCCCACCAATCAGGTGGCTCTGTCACGTTCAGGTTATTGATGTTTCTGTTCCCACAGGTCACCTGTGTTGGTCACATCATTGGTGCCATGGTGGCTGATACTCAGCTTCATGCTCAGAGAGCTGCCAAAGCTGTGAAGATCCAGTATGAAGAGCTAAAGCCTGTTGTCACCATCCAGGTGAGACAAGAAACACCTGAACAGCTCAGGTATAATCAAGCTGGAACTCACTGAATCACATCCAGTTGTATGAAAATCTAACTTTCATTTTGTTTTCTTTGACAGGAAGCCATCATCGCCAAGTCCTTCTATGAACCAATCAGAACCATCCAGAGTGGAGATCTGGAAACAGGGTTTAAACAAGCTGACCACGTACTGGAGGGTAGGACCATCTCTGTGCATCTACAGCATCTGATTCCGGTTAATCAGATATTAATTAGTCAACTGTCTCTTAGGTGAGATTCATATTGGAGGTCAGGAGCATTTTTACCTGGAGACAAATGTCACTCTAGCTGTTCCCCGAGGAGAAGACGGTGAAATGGAGCTCTTTATTTCAAGTCAATCCCCTTCTGATTCTCAGGTAACCCTCAGAAATCTGGAAAATCAAATGCTGAAGAGTAGATGATTAAAGTCTGCAACACAGGTACATCTCAAGTCGCTGTCAGCCATTCTCTAAGACCATAATTATCTCCTCAACTGTGCACTGCAATTTCTTCTGGTAATATCAAGTTTAAATTTCCAGTTTTGTCCACTTTCACTCCAATTAGAAAACGTGTACCACCAGAAAACAATGAAGTGTCAGTAAAGCACTCCCTACCAAAGACCCCCTCCCATCCAGGGATGCAACTTGACATGAAACATCCTCTGTGATCCTTTTCTATTCGTCTCTCCTTTAGTCTTTTGTAGCGAACGCCCTGGGGGTCCCAGCAAATAGGGTGCTGGTACGAGTCAAGAGGATGGGTGGAGGGTTTGGAGGAAAAGAAAGTCGAACCACCATGTTGTCCACTGTTGTGGCTGTGGCAGCAAATAAGTAGGTGTGCCCTCGCCTCATGTTTTCCAACGCTGAAACTACAAAGATCTAAAGAGGTTTGTGTGTTTCAGGCTGAAGAGACCTGTCAGGTGTATGCTGGACAGAGATGAGGACATGCTGATCACTGGAGGTCGACACCCCTTTTATGGGAAATACAAAGTACATAGGCACCCCCAGTTCACCTGTGCTACTGACAGAGATAACGATGTTGTAAGTTGGTTTTAGCTTCACTCCTTGTTTTGTGTTGTAGGTTGGTTTCCTACAGACTGGTAAGGTGGTCGCTCTGGATGTGGCTTTCTACAGTAATGCTGGAAACTCCATGGACCTCTCTCTGGCAGTGAGTATCTTCCACAACCAGGATTCCTCTAAATTTGATCATACAATTTGTTGATGACACTTTCCTCCTTTGTACTCATTCAGATTATGGAGCGAGCTCTGTTTCACATGGAAAATTCATACTGTATACCAAACGTGCGAGGCCAAGGCTTCCTTTGTCGCACCAACCTGCCATCCAACACAGCCTTTAGGGGCTTTGGAGGGCCACAAGGAATGATGGTCGCTGAGAACTGGATCACAGATGTGGCTCATAGTCTGGGCCGCTCAGCTGAGGAGGTATCTAAATGAATAAACATACGAGCATCTGAACTCTGGTGTAGGAGTGACCAATCAGTGTGTCTGTTCCCCTGCAGGTTCGGCGGTTGAACCTGTACTCAGAGGGTGAGTCAACGCCCTACAACCAGATCCTGCATGGGCTCACACTGGATCGCTGCTGGGACGAGTGTCTTTCAAGGTCTGAATACGAACAACGGCGAGCTGCTGCCAATCTCTTTAACAGGTAAAACTTCTTGTTTAGACCTCTTAAGCCAATTCATTTTAAGGAAAGTTTCAGGTCCAAACTGACAACGTGTTACCAGACAAGTAAAACAGCTGGACTGGTGGATATTTTTACATTCTAAGACGGAAAGCTCTTTACTATAGAAATGATACCTCTGAAGGAGCCTAACTGACCTGAGCAAACATTTCTGAGCTCTTGTCCACCTTTACAGCCGACAGGTGTCTCTTACAGAGCAACTGGCAACCGATGAGGCACACCGATGAGGGGTATTTCTTGACATAAACCATCTGATAAGAAAGATAAAGAAACCAAACAGGCTCCTTAAAATGCAAAACTGTTATGTGTCAATAATGCCTGCCGGCAAACTTGATGTAAATTCTGCAAAAAGTAAAATAAGTTCAGATAAAGAGAAAAGTAACACCAAAAATGGTGTATAAAGTGGTGCATAACAAGCTTTTTGTGTTTTTGTATTAGACAGAACCGGTGGACCAAGCGAGGACTCGCAATAGTGCCAACAAAGTTCGGCATCAGCTTCACAGCCACCTTCCTCAATCAGGTTCGCTCTGCTGGACAATGATCTGCTGGTGGTTTTTAGTGGAATCTAAGGTGTTTATTTATAATTAGTTTGACTTACGGTGTTCTTCGTCTTTAGGCTGGTGCTCTAGTTCACATCTACAGAGACGGTTCTGTGTTGTTGACTCATGGAGGGACTGAGATGGGTCAGGGACTCCACACCAAGATGGTCCAGGTACATAACTGAAAAGACAACTTTATAATACAGACTTCTCTTTATATGGACAAAAATGATCAAATTATCACGTTTTCAGCTGCTGTTTGACCTCATTTTAAAACAAATTGCTCCACCTTCTGGCCATCATAAGAACAGCAACGTACTGTGATTAAAAAATTACAAAATAAATTCTAACATTGCAAAACATGCAAGACAATAAGTTTGTTGCAGGATAACCTAGGTTGAACTGCAGAAAACTGGATCATATGCTTTCCAACTAAAAAAAGATGCTGGATTGTCTCCAGGTGGCCAGCAGAGTTCTGGGTATTCCCTGTTCAAAGATTTACATCTCAGAGACCAGCACCAACACTGTGGCTAACACCAGCCCCACCGCTGCCTCTGCATCCTCCGACCTCAACGGGGCGGCCGTGCACAATGCCTGCGAGACGCTGCTGAAGCGCCTGGAACGGTATAAGACCAAGGACCCCAAAGGATCTTGGGAGGACTGGGTGAGTAGAACCGTTGCCGTCACACAATCTTGGTTTTGTTCTTTTTCTGTGATAGTCCAGTGTTTTAACAACTGAAATGAAACGTCAGCCATAGATAACCGTTTGTGTTTCATAGGTGAAGGCTGCTTACTTGGACAGAGTCAACCTCAGTGCAAACGGCTTTTACAAGTGAGCTTTCAGATTCAGTGGTTGCTTTGTTATGAGTGTAATCAAACTGAAACAGTTTCACAGCTTTTCTTTGCTGCATCAGGACTCCAGATCTGGGTTACAGCTTTGATACAAACTCAGGCAGAGTTTTCAACTACTACAGTTACGGAGTGGCTTGTTCAGAGGTGGAGATTGACTGTCTGACTGGAGCTCACAAGGTGTGCACCAACGAAATCCACACATACAGTTAAAGCAAAGTATTACATCCTCCTTCAGGGCATTCCACAGGGATGTGTATTTGGGCTCTATGGGTTTAGATGGGAAAGTTAATACAGTCTATGTTGATTTTACATTTCTTAGTTTTTTTAGATTTCTTTTAGTCTGCTTCATATGAACTGAAGACTTGTTTAATCATTTTTTTAAACTATTTTACATATTTTCTGTGGCAGAACTTGAGCACCACTATAGTGATGGATGTAGGTCACAGTCTAAATCCAGCCATCGACATCGGCCAGGTTAGTCTTTAAACCGTCTGCCGTGGTTGTTGATAGTTGCCGGTTTCCCTTGGAGCACCAAGCTCTGGTCTGAACATTCTCTTCTGGATGCAGGTTGAGGGGGGCTTCATGCAGGGTCTGGGCCTCTTCACTCTGGAGGAGCTCCATTATTCCCCACAGGGGGTCCTCCTCACTCGGGGTCCTGGTTCCTATAAGATTCCAGCCTTTGGTGACATTCCCACTCAGCTCACTGTGTCGCTGCTCCGTGATGCTCCCAATGATAAGGCCATCTTTGCCTCCAAGGTAACATCCCAGACTCTGCAGACAGAAACATCACCGCTCTCATGTAGGGTAAGACTTTTTGACCACATTTTATCTCAATCAGGCGGTGGGTGAGCCTCCTCTCTTCCTGGCGTCGTCTGTTTTCTATGCCATCAAGGACGCCATCAGAGCCGCTAGGGCGGGGTCAGGAATGACGGGACCTTTTAGGTTGGACAGCCCAGCTTCTGCCGAAAGGATCCGCAACGCTTGTTGTGACCAGTTCACCAAACTGGTACAAGAAGCTTTCAGTGTTTACTGTCTCAGAGATAAAAACCCTTATGATTCTGTTTGTTTTATTCTGGGTCTCTGCTGGTTTCCTTACAGTGTCCTCCTGCTGAGCCAGGAACCTTCACCCCCTGGTCTGTACAGGTGTAGCAGAGGAAGCAGCTGCTGATGATCAACCTGTGGAGCACAGAAGCACCTAGTTTAACACAACTCATCTCACCGATTACTGGTTGACTGTGATGAACTGCTCTGTGGTTCTGGATGCATCAGGTGTTACAGAAAACCTCAGTGGTTCTGGGAACATTTTTATAAATCTTCAATATTTCATCACTCATATCTGCTGCTGCCACTCTTAGGCCCATTTAGGTTCTAACTGTCCCTAAATAAAACATTATGAAACCTATTTCAGTTTGAGTGTCATCCTTAATTCATCCATCTATGTCTTATTTTTCCAACAGCTGTGCAGCTCTTAGCAGGGTCAGAACAAACCTGCATTTTATTTTATGACCTGCAGGGGGGGCTGTCATTTCAGAAAATATTGTATGAAAGTGAAAGAGGTTTCTATGCAAGACATGAAAAAAGCTCCAAGTAAAGTTTTTAAATGAATTTATGGATGTAATCCCTGGTTTCAGGCTTATAAAGTTTCCTGCTTCCAGCTGTCAGTCAGGTCCTCCCCTCACTGCTTTCAGATCAGCTTAAAGTTTGTCAGATCTTTTAAATGTCAGCATATTTCCCTCGGTTAACACATTGCAGTGACCATATAAGGTGTTCCTGATAGCGTAACCCAGGCAACCAGTTTACTAGCATACATGACTGTGTATATGTAGCCTGGTTTGGTCTGAGGCTGTGCATCAAATGCAACACCTCATTGCATGTAAGCTAATTAGCACATTATTAGCACCAGCAGGTTAGCGTGAAGCTTCTTGGTTTAAATGTTGGGTGTTTAAATGTTGTGTGTAAAGGTTAGCGAGTGTTTTTGTTGGAGATCCCCAAAAGCCTGTACAGACCCGGTAATTATGGGATGTACCATCAGCAGGCTTCCTGTAGGCCTGTTTTTATTCGCTGTTTTTGCTTTTTTAACATGCTAAACATTCAGAGATGGACACAATGGCCTGACTGGTTTTATTCCACCTACAGTTCACTACTGGGATGGAACCACTATCCACCAGCTCAGTGTTAAAGCTCAACAGCGCCCCCACCAGGAACCTAGTGTTAAATATGTTTCCTCTTAAACATCTTTGGTTTAACTGGACATTTAGACTTTATTGATCAACCAACTTCTGAAGTCTGCAACTTTCCAAAACTCCATCAGATCCTACAGTTCTGCTGGGTTCTGTTTGATGCTTAAAGAGGGCATGGAACCACCTCTGGGCCACCACCCCCACAGGAACATGTCTCCACGGTTCTGCTCAGCTGTTTCCCTCCACTGGTCTGATTGATCTGAACTGTTCTTTGTGCAGGGTGGAGTGATTATCTAACAGACATCCACAATGATAATAACAACACTGGGTTCTATGATGCCTGGGTCAACGTTGCAGGCTCAAATATACTCATACACCCCCACTAATATTGGCTGAAATATCTCAGGAGGTTGCACCTCAACCAGCCTTCCGAGATGATTCTGGCTGGTGTTTGACAGCTCTTCTAGGCAGATTGGGTTGGTTTCTAGGAGCAGAACCAGCTTCTAATCATAGTCCAGCAGTTTCAAAGGGGACTGAAGTTAGGCTCATTCCAGAAGTTTAATGTCGGCCTGTTTTATCCAACTCAAAACCAGTTAGCATGCGTGTTTGGGATGATTGCTGTCATGACTGGAAGCTGCTGGAACATCAGTGTGTCTCTCCACAGTGACATCAGTTTTAAGCTGGGTTGTAATAACGCATTTTAGACCCAGTTTTGTAAAAGAATGATGTTTCTGAGGCTGAATCTGTGTTCAGTGTGACGGATGCACCGACAGCTACTTCATCTGTCTCCTGACCAAAGACAACCTAGGGCAAACATCAAGCTGTGTCAGATGTTTTCTGGGAAATTCATGCTGCAGGACAGATAATTACTGTCCTCTTTCATATACTGCCATGACATCTCTCTGACTCCAATAATAAAAGTCTTCTCACTCAGAACTCATGTCCAGTTATTGCTTCACCGGCATCTCAGTTAATGACAAGATTCTGCTGCGGCAACAGAAGAAGAGAGAAGTCCCTGCTTCTAGCTAAAGGTCTTCTGAAGAAAGGTTTAGTGGACCAAAGCTGAGCTGATTGCGACAATGACAAGAAGAATGTTAGGAGGAATCAAAATGAGGCCCAGAACTGTCCTGTCCCAGCTGTAGAGCATGGTGGTGGCAGCATGATGCTGTGGGTCTATTTCCCTGCCAGAGGTAGTGATGCATTGTGTAAAGTGTACAATCACTACCTTAAAATTGTTGAACTTCCACCTTAACAGCCAGATGGTTGACACAGTCGGTGGTCCAACAGGACAGTGGTCCCGGTCACAGATCCAAACTGGTTTTGGCTTTAAAGATTTATTGGGTTTTTCTTTCTGACTGGATCTGTCTACGTTTGTATAGTTCTGACAGAATCCAGAAACCGGACTTTAAAGCTTCTGTTGGAGTGTCTCTACAGGACCTCATTGAACCTGTCCCCCAAACCGACACCATACATCTGCTTTAATGCCGTGACTCAGAACTGCTACAGAACATCACGCGGTTCATCTGCGATGTTGGTGCTTTTCTGTCGGACTGAAGGGAAACTCCCAAAGCAGACGTTTGTAGAAGCAGCCTGAAGCTGGAGGTGAAGCATGAAGCAGGCGTGCAGCTCTGCTCGCTGCCATGTGACCATCATACTTCACACTCTGACCACACAATTTACATGGAGGTGAGGGCCCCCCCCCCCCACCGGACCGATCCCAGAACCACCACAGATACTCAGAATATTCACACGTTTAGGTGCTTTGACACACAACTCAAACTGATCCAGAACCAGTCAGTAAAATCTGTGAAAAATAAAGTTTTACTAAACTGATCAGGAAAACATGCAGAAAAACGTCACTCTGTTGAGGATGTGGCAGTAATTGTTTCATCCAGCAGAGGGCGCTGTTTGACTCCTCAGGATTGCCTCAGAGAGCCTTCCTCGCCTGGTACAAAGACAGAGAAAGAGGAGCAGGAGTCCAGTTGAAGTCAGATAGATGATGGCTCCCAGGAGGATGGAGACCAAACCGGTGATCTTCTTCCTGAAGATGCTGCTGCTGCTCTACTCCTTCATCTTCTGGGTAAGAAACCTCCTCTTCCTCCTCTGTCACACAGAGGAAGAAGCAGTGAGTCTTTACTTTTATTCTTCTGCAGGTAAATCCTGTTTTTTACAGGCAGATAAGAGCTGAGCGTCACTAACGTCACCTACTGCTATCTAACCTTGTTGAGCCCTGATCTGAACAGCAGATGTTTCAGGTTTGAATCAAAGCTGGTGTTGGAGCTCTTAGAGGAGATCCGAGGGTCGGTCATTTACTGAGGAATGAGGAGGAGGAAGCTGCTGGTCTCACAGCAACATGATAATGAAGAGGAGTTAAACAGCAGGAGCGAAACAAACACTTTAACAGCTGAAAGTCCGCTGATTTTCAGATGGCCCAGCTCTGGTTCTGGGTCCTGGTTCTGCTCTTGGTTTTTGGTTGAGTTTTTTTTAATTCTTCTTAAAAGGCCAACTTCAGTCCTCTCAGAGCGCTTCACAAGGTCCATTTCTGTTTAACCCAGTTCTGTTGTGTAGAAGTGGCTGATTCCCAGTTCTCCCAGTGCTGACCATGGTTCCATTAATCCAGCCAATCTGAAATGGACCGACTCTTTAAAGAAAAGATCTCATTCACCTGATTTCCTGGTCAGTAGGTGGCGCCACAGGTTAAACTGAGTGTTGCTAACTGGAAAGTAACAGGAAGGACGTCTTCATGTCCACGAGTGTCGGCCATATTTGTTTTCTAGAAGAACAAAGAGATGATTTTCATTTTATGGACTGACTGATTCTTCATCGAGATTTGTCGGGTTCCTCAGCTGGAGGACATTTTGTTTGGAGTAAACTGGTCCATTTCTCACTAAAAACCCAAAGAAGGTGGACCTTTCCATTTACTGGACCCAAACCAGTTTAAAAAGACCTCCAACCTCAACTGAAACAGTCCAAAACAAAGACCTTCTGTCATCACGCCTGGTAGAGTTAGCTTTGGTCCTCACAAACAAACCCATTGTTCCTACAGCGCCACCTAACAGAAGTTCTGAAAACATTGACTCTGCTCAACCCGGGTCGGTCGGTACCCCGACCTTAGTATGTCCCAGGAGTTCAGAGCTATGAAGACGTATTTACCCCCTTTACAGATTTCACTTAAATGTTTCAGATCATTAAACTGACGTTAAAGTCAGAGATCACCGGAGTAAAAACTAAAAGCTGGCCTGGTTCTGTGTGGTTCTAGTAATTACCCCCCTACATGAATTAACTGTCACTAAACCACATTTACTAGCCATGATTTCCCTCCCACTCCCAGACCCGTAGAATCAAGAGATCACTTAAACAGAACCTGTCTGACAACATGAAGTAGGCTAAAAGATCCCAAAAAAACGCTTTCATGTCCCGATCCAAACAAATTCTAGAACAGATGAGAAATAATCTTATTGAAGTCAGACTGGAGAGGGTTCCAGATCCAGTTCTAAGGCGTTGGGACTCCAGAGATCCACAGTCGGAACCATAATTATGGAGAAAACATGGAACAATGGAGAATCTTCTCAGGAGAGGCTGACCTACCAAAATGACTCCATCAACGACTCATCCCAGGGGTCACAGAAGACTACAGAACAGCATCTAGAGCTCTTAAGGTCAGAGGTCATGATTCAACAATAAGAAAGAGAGACTGGGCAAAAATGTCCTCCATAGGAGAGAACTAGGGCCAGAACCACAGCTGACCCAAAAGAACATAAGCACCCGTCTCACATTTACCAGAAACATCTTGATGATCTCTAAGACTTTTAGGAAACCATTCTGTGGACTGATGAGACCGCCATAATAACAGTCAAACATGGTGGTGGTAGTGTGATGGTCTGGGTCTGCTTTGCTTGTTCCTCAAACCAGAACTGTCTGCAGAAGCTGCTCTAAGTTCTGGAGCTGATTTTAGGTTCCTCACAGCCTGTTCTAAGGTTGGGTTCTGTTTGCTTGGACCTTTCTCAGACATTTTTCCAGATGACTAATGAGAGAAAACCATGAAACACACACTATACGGTGGCGGGCTGCAGACTGAAACATTCCTTTGATAGTTGGAGCGAATCGGATCAGATTTGATCTCCTCAGATACAATCTGCTTCAGAAACATCGTCTGTGATCAGCTGCCTGGTGTTTCAACATCACAGCTCCACTGACGGAGACGGCGCAGCAAAGAGTAGAAGACACCTCCTCCTGCATTTATCTTCATTCTTCCTCCATCCTGCAGCTCCTCTGATTCACGTCCTGGTAAACGGTGCTGACGATGAATTCACTGGAACAAACTAACTTCAGTATATCAACCCTTCATCTGGTCAGGCTTTAAACGGGTCAGAAATCCCTGCTGCCTTCCTGTTTTACAACATGTTCACCATTAAAACATGTAGAATACAACTGGTTCCAGGTTGCAGATGTAACTTCAGGGGGAAAAGTTACATTTTGAGGCAAATGATGTAAGTTCCACCTACATAAAGCGATAGTCATATTTGAGGTAGAAACTGTATGTTTGTATATCTCTCTGGTTATAAATGCAAACATCATCTTGTTAAGTCAACAGGTGAGATGTTTGCAGCGTGGCTTCTCTGATGCCAGCTCTGTGTCTCTCAGGACGCTGATGTGAGCATCTCTTCTCGTCTGTTTGTCATTTTGTCACTTCACTGCAGGCGTCCACACTCAGTCATGTGCTGCTGAATCACGGCTCCTTCCTGTGATTCAGTCCATCTGCTGCTCTGATTATCAGGAAGACACTGAGTTTCATCTGAAAACACCTCCTGAGTCAACAGTCAACAGTTTGCTGGCGTACAGGTGTTCTGGTCAGACTGACCCTTTGTCTCAAATCAACAGCATTATGGTTGAAACTTGGACCCAGTTGGGCCTTCCAGCAGAACAATGATCTCAAGGTTCAGAACTGGTTCTGGATTTGATGAATCAGGTTTAACATGAAATGTCTGCAGTGGTCACCTGAACCCCTTGGTGTTTGGGTTTAATTGATTACTCGAGTTTATCTGAGAATATGTGATTGGCTGTCAGTTTAACCGCTGGCTCCTCCCCCTCAGGTGACAGGTGCGGTCCTGCTGTCGGTGGGATTATGGTGGAAGTTCATGTTGGGACCCTACATGCTGCTGATCTCGAGCAGCTCCTCCAACGCTCCGTACGCACTCATCGGTACCGGCGCCACCATCATCCTGTTCGGATTGTTTGGCTGCTTCGCCACCTGCAAGGGTCGCCCCTGGATGCTAAAACTGGTGGGAGGTCATGTCTGTTGCTGCCCAAGTTTCTATGTTTCCTCTGAGATTGAACCCTGACAGTGATCCTACCTGAAGGGACACAGAATAAGTAAAACATTGACTTGATTGTTGGAACCAGCTTCTCTAATCTTGAACTCTGACCTCTGTCTTCTTCTCAGTATGCCGTGTTTTTGTCTCTGGTCTTCATGACGGAACTCATCGCTGGAATCTCTGGATTCATCTTTCGTCACGAGGTCTGAAACATTTCTGTTTCATTCACCAACGTCCAAATAATAAACCTCATAGTAGAGAAATGAAACTGAACAGTTCTGTGTGGTCAGATTAAAGGAACCTTTTTAACTTCGTTGACTGAAGCTGTGATGTGGTACAACGGATACGATGAACGGAGCATGGCAGTGGATGACGTCCAGCGCAGAGTAAGTATCATGCTGTTTAATCTCAGTTCCTTTCTCTATTTTAGGCACAAACATGAGAACAATACTAAATGTTACCCTAAAATCCTAGGATAGTTGTGACATCCCTCAGGGTCCGTTTCTCTGACCTTTTTGGTTTCCAGTTTTTGATCATTTTTTCCTCTAGCCTTATATTTTTGAAGAAAAACATTCATGTTTATCAGTTAAAGATGCCTCACCGGACTGCTGACACCACTCACCACAACTTCCTGCTCTGCAGATCTGATGATATGCAGATGATGCACTAATCTGTGTGTTAGATAATCTGAAACAGAATCAGACTTTCGTTTTGTTTTCTGTGGGTGTTTCTTTACAGTTGCACTGCTGTGGAGTTCAAAACTACACCAGCTGGTTCAGCAGTGTGTATTTTCCTGCCAGCGGTATTCCTGCCAGCTGCTGTGTTAGTTTCGTTGAGTGCAGCAAAGCAGATCTGAAGAATGCAACTCTGGCTGCACGCAAAGTCTACAGACAGGTCAGGAGCTTACGTTTATACACTGGCTGCTGTTACACACAGAAATATTCTGATTGGAGCTGATTAAACTCCTTCTAAATAACAAAATAACATATAAGCAACAATTCTGATAAACTTAAGATGAATATGGACAGGTTCCATAAATCAAGCATTCAGTTATGTGTTGTTGAAAATGCTGATCTTTGTTGCCTTACATTGTCATGTCTACACAGTATCTACAAGCGTTTCCAGATATTTTCTGTGATACCCCAACAAAAAGTGTGTAGAAACGATAATAGAATACAATATGCAGCAAGAAAACCCCAATGAGCAACTTAACGTCCTAATTTAGCTATTAAGACGTGTGATTTATATCTGGACAGACAGACAGATTGACGAGCTGTCTCTCTCGTCTCTGCAGGGCTGTTATGACTTGGTGGTGTCCTTCATGGAGAGCAACATGGGAATCATTGCTGGAGTGACCTTTGGCATCGCCTTCTCTCAGGCACTGAACTCACCTGATCTTCTCACACTCCATCATTGAGCCTGCTGAGTGGATCTCTATTATTAATACTGTGGTAGAAAGATTAGTGTGAGCTCAGTGGCTCTAATGAACCTGTTCTGTCTCAGGTCATCGGGGTGTCTCTGGCCTGCACCTTGTCCTACTTCATCACCACCAACCAGTATGAGATGGTCTGACAGGTGAGCTGAACACACGTGTTTCCTTCACCTGCCGCATGCGGACGCCTGTTGTCTGACCTCCATCTGCTGTTTGCTGTCTCTGAGACATCACATGAGGATGGCCGTCACCATGGAAACCTGCAGAAACACACATCTTTTCATTACTGTTGTATTTATTCTGTGTTTTATGACGACTTTTGCTGGTTTGTCTCTGATAGGTTTCATGAACAGATTATATATATATATATATATATATATATATATATATAATATAATGTGGACTGTCTTTGAACAAACAGCAGCTGTGATTGGTGGATTAAAACCAAACATTTTACTGCGTATGTTTAGAAAATAAATGTTTTCTGTGGAAGTGTGGAGCTGATAAATCCTACTCTGTTGTTTCATTAAAGCCAATAACTTCTGGAGTAAAACAGTGATGACTGCCATATTGTTTAAAGTGATGAAGTCATAAAGCCTTCCTGTTTACAACAGTCTTTTACCTTCAGACTCTCACCTGATCAGCCCAAAGTGCAGTTCCTTCAGAATAAAAGCCTTCCTGAGACCTGCTGCTGATTACTGGTGCTGAAAGCAGACTAACCTGCTCCAACAAATGATGCTGATTAATACATTACAGCTGATCAATAACTCAGGCTGACAGTAAATGAAGGGTTCAGTGGTTCAGAAAGGCAGAACTTCCTTCTAACAATCCTCCCTCCGAACCTATCGGGTCCAGATAAACATATTGGTCTTCATGTTTCATATTTTTAGCATCTGTGCATCTTTATAAGCTGTTAAATGTTTTTAACAAGTACTGCCTCAATAAGAAACACATAGAGGTTAGTGGCTAATATGGAACATTGCCATTACTGTGTTCTGGGTTCAAATACCAGACTAGCCTGGGTTCTGTTCAGGTTCTCCAGCTTCCTCCCACGGTCCTAAAACATGACTGGAAGGTTAATTGGTCTCTCTCAATTACCCCGAGGTCTGAGTGTTGTTACTATTTATTCCACTAGTGAACTGGGTTTGAGGGCTTTCCCAGATCCAGGTTCATCCTTCAGAGGTACCAGAGAACCTCTGAACGCAGCCAGAGTACCACGAGGGGAACTGGTACCACAGTTTGAGAACCATAGAGCGAAAAGAACCGGAACTTTAATTCCATCAATAAACAATGAAGTTAAATCTAGAATAAAACAACATACGGATGAAAAAAGTCCAGAACATGAATAAAATGAAGAACCTAAACACGTATTAATTTGTTACATCCTAATTAATCCGGTTAAACGTCGTAACATGTTCCAACGTTCCATCTGACGTCATGCCGTGTCTGATTGGCTGGCTCAGGCGTGCCTCGCTGTGATTGGCTGTGGCTGATACTTCCTGATGCCGGAAGCCCCGCCCCAGCTTCGCTGCCAGCGCCACCCTTGATCGAGCGAACCCGCTGACCTCCCTGAGCTCATCGTTTCCCGGACCGACAGACGAACAGAACCCGGTTCTTCACACCCCGACAGCAGTCAGGAACAACGGACGGCACACGGTAAGACTTCCGGACCAGCCTCTGCGGGGAGATTTCCGGTTAATACGGCGGACTTACCGCAGAATTACCGCTGGCCTGGAACGGATACAGGGAGGCGGTGTACCGGCTGTTCTGGCCGAATATCTGCTAAGTTACGATAGTGACGTTTGTTTACGTTAGAATAGACGAACATCCAGGAGTTCTGGTGAATTCGGTGGGTTTGGTCGGTTGTTGATTTTTGGGGATGTTCGCGTTGAAAACAAACAGAGTGCTGCTGGTTCCATTATCGGACAGTTCCTGTATTTCAGGCTTCCGCTAACGGTCGGTTCCTCAGAGACCAGATGATCCAGCGCTGGCCTGCAGAACAGATGGCTGACGAACCGAACAGAACCATCTGAGCAGAGAGATGATTGGATCTGGAGGAAAATGTTCTGGTGTGTCTGTAGCCCGGTTCTTCTCGTGTCCCTCAAATAAAGGCTGAGATGATCTTCTAAACTTTAGGTCGAGGTTTCTGCTCCCAGCTTCTGTCACGATGTTTAAGAAGATCAGTTAGATGAATGTTGGCTAGATATTCCCACCGTGGCTCCATGCTGGACCTTCCTGTGTTCTGCAGGATTCAGGGGGAGATCATTATCCTGTCAGATCTTCACTGTGTGACTGAAGCTGTAGGACCTTCACATTCCTCTCAGAGTGAACCTGAATCTTCTCTTCCCGCTTGTTTCCCAGGTGGCTGTTGGAGATCCGTGTGGAGTCCTTCATCTCCGGCCGGGACCAGAGTCTGGATCAGACAAAAAGCTTCAGTGGTGGGCGTGGAGGCATTGGTTCCCTCTCTCGGGTCAGGAGCTAGTGACCCGGGATCAGGCTGCAGCTCCATCCTAATCCTCCACGGAGCATTAGCGGGCTAAGTTTGGACCTGGACGGTGTCGGGCGCTCAGGAAGGACGTCAGATGTCCACCATGATGCAGATACCTGACTCCTACAACCAGAAGAATTCTCTCTTCAACGCCATGAACCGCTTCATCGGCGCCGTCAACAACATGGACCAGACGGTGATGGTGCCAAATCTGTTGCGGGATGTCCCGCTGGACGACAGCGAGGAGCTGAAGGTGCCGGACGCCAGCACCACCCCCTCCACCAATGGCAGCGTGTACTTCCAGCAGGACGGAAACATGTACAGCTCCTACGTTCTGCTCAAGTCCATCCGTAACGACATCGAGTGGGGCGTCCTGCAGGGTGACGAGCGCCCAGGGGAGAAGGTGGAGGCGAAGGAGGTGAAGCAAGCAGAAGCTGAGGAGGACTTGGAGAAACAGTTTCATTTCCACCTGAATGGACTCCACGGTGTTCTGTCCAAACTGACGCTCAAAGCTAACACGCTCACGAACCGCTACAAAGAGGAGATCGGCTGCAGGAACTGAGCAGGAAGTGAGGAGAACCTGAGCAGGAAGTGAGGAGAACCTGAGCAGGAAGTGAGGAGAACCTGAGCAGGAAGTGAGGAGAACCTGAGCAGGAAGTGAGGAGAACCTGAGCAGGAAGTGAGGAGAACCTGAGCAGGACATTTCCAGAAACAGAACCATGCAGGTGCTTTTCAGCTCATTTTAGCTCATTAACTACTAAAACTAAGCATCTCACCAAGCAGGTCGTCATTTAACTCCATTAAATACTTTTCCAGGAAGCTGTTGCTGTATTTCTGTGACAGTTCAGTTGATCATAAAGGTTGACTGATCAGTAGCAGAAGAAATGACCACATATGAAGATTTCTATGAAATCTTGGTGGAAAACTTCCAGATCTCATCAACAGTCGTCTGTAATCTGAAAATATTTATTTCTCTTTGTTCATGTTGGAAAAACTTGTTGGATTCAAGTTTTAAAAAGATCCGAAGTTCAGAGACTCCAGACAGGAGCCCAGAGGGACGCCACGGTTCAGCGGCGTCAGTGTTTGCTGCTTCAGCTTCTCCTAAACTGGCCTGAATCTGTTTGTAGTGATTTCTAACCAAGTGTGTGAAGCTCATGAGCTAGAACCATACCTGCTAGTTGAGGCGAGGAGAAGCTGGGTCAGGGTCAGGGTCAGGGTCAACCCTGACCCTGACCCTGACCCTCTATCGGGTCTTCACGTCCTCCATGTCACGCTGCAGACTCTAGCTATGCAAAGATGCTGACGGCACAGAGCGACTGGATGGGTCTGGACCGGACCGTGACGCACAAACAACAGAACTTTCTTCTACCAACTGTAATGAGACAGAAGCACCAGAACCGCTCAGCTGGGCGGTTCTGTTGGACTCGTATTCAGTTTGTTTACATGTTTGGGTCTATTTGAAATGACCGTCATGAAATTATTCACCAGATACAGAACCAAGGTCCAAACAATGTTCTGTTCAGTGGTTCACCTGCTAGATGGTGTCTCCTGAAGGACCTTCTCGCTGGTGGAGATCTGGTCACAATGCTGGAGTTTACTGAAATCAGCAGCAGCAAGTCAGAAACTTCTGAAACCAGCATTGATCCGAAATGATCAAACGATCAGAACCTGAAGGTTTCCCCTGGTTCTTCTACTCTGGAAGCTCTTATGGAAACGTAACGTTTTTATTTCATGTCCAGCTTGGTAATAAAAAGATCTGCTGAATGTTTGAGTGTTTGGCTTCATTCAGGAGGAACTCCAACATCTCACAAAAGGTCATTCAAAAAGTAGTTTTTGGGTGGAACCAGAAGTAGCTTAAAATGTTCACAGGTCCTAAGGAGAACCCAGATGTAGCTCCTGAGTTTGTAGATGGGTAGATGTTTAAAGAGACCTCAGGAGAAGAATATGAGGTTCTAGAGATCTTGAGAAGAATCAGGAGGTAATTTAAGAGGTTTTAGGGCAGTTGGAGAAGAAGTTCGGCTAGTTTAGGACGTTTTAGAGGAGAATTCAGATGTACTTCCTGAGTTTATAGATGGGTAGATGTTTAAAGAGACCTCAGGAGAAGTACATAAGGTTCTAGAGAGGTCCTGAATGAATCCAACGGTAGTTCAATGTTTTTAGGAATCCTGACGGGAGTCTAGAAGTAGTGGAGGCTGCGGTGGTCTCAGAAGGAGCTCAGGATAAAGGAACTGGAGGGTTCTGAAGCTGTTCTTCAGAAAGAGCTCAGAGTGCTGCTGAAACAGCTTGGTCCAGAACTTTAGGAGATACATCTCTAAATTTACTGAAACAATAAAATCCATTTGAACTCCAGAGGTCACATGCCTCTCTGAGGTCACCATGGTTTCCATGGAAACTGTCAGCAACTTCAGTCAGCGGTTGCAGAGTGTCCGTTCCCATGACGACGAGTCCAGTGAATGTTGAGGTGAGGTCAGAACCGTCTGTGACCTCTGAGGTTCTCATGTTTCTCTACGGCAACATTAAATGAAATCAACCTGCAGTCAACGCTCAGGGGTGCATTTACTTTTCTAATCTGGAAATATTTTACCAACCAGTGAAAACCAGAAAGTCCGAGGCGGTCGCCTAGTTTTAGACCAGAATATGAACCCGTGTTCTGGTTCTGACATCAGCTGGTTAATTAGTGGGGCTGTCTGCAGTCAGCCATGTTGTTTGTAGTTTATCAACTGTAGTTTTTAAACAGTGTTACCTCAAGAAGAGGCATGGGGGCGCTGTTTTCAGATTTGAACCGTCGGGCTGTTTGAATATATTTCTGATTGGGGAAAAACTCAAACCTGATCCGCCAGCCTGGTTATAACCCAGTAACATGCAGACGCTGCAGAACCTTCAGTTCTGATAGAACCGGATCCGTCAGGGTTTGATGGCTGGAGACTATGCATACACAGCTGCTCTGAGCATGCTCAGTCAGCTCAGTCCAGTCTCTGCTTAGATGACAGAACTCGGTCTGGTCTCGCCTTATCTGGTACCAGGAGCGCTACCCCAGAACCAACAGGGTCAGATGGAGCTGGCCCGAGGTTTTTTTTTTCCTCTCATGAAAAAGAAAAGCCCCTATAAATTTGGGGAAAAATGGCCCATTCTAAACCCCAAAACCCTTCCCGGGGGGACCGTGGCTGCCGGTTCTGCTTACTGCCAGCAGACGGGAAAATTTTCCCTTTCGGTTTTTTTTCCACCTCCCTACCAGCCCCCTTTTGGGGAATGGTCCGCCCCGGGTTTTCTGGGTTTTCTAGCCACCACGGGCCTGAAAAAATCAACCCGTTGCTCTTTTTAAAAAGGGAAAAATCACTTTAAATGAATTTTTTTTCTAAAATAGGCGGGAAAAACCCGGAAAAAGAAATGGGTTTTTTCTAAAACCCACCCTTGGACCCCCCCCAAAATTTTTCCGGGTTTCCCCCTTCTGACTTTATTACGCCCCTAGAACTGGTGCTGGGGAAATTTTAGCGGTTTTTGACGTTTTTTTAACCCGGCCCCCTTAAAAACTATTTTAAGCTGGTTTTGGCAGAGGGGCTTTGAATGTCCTGAAAGGGGATTTTACTTCCATTTTTCTCTACTGGAGGGGAATGGAAATGGAACCCTTATTTCAAACTCATGTTTCTTTTGGGGGGTTTCAGGTTGGGCTGCGGGCCCCCCTACAAAACCCTATCCGTCACATTTTGACAACCCAAACCCACATTTATCTAGATTTCAAAAATTCCCATTTTAAAAAGGGAAAATATTTAAAAAATGTTTTTCACCCCAGTCCATTCTTTTTCGTTAGAAAAAGTTAGTACACCCTCACTTCCTGATTGTTTTTTCCCTATTTTAAAAGTTACTGTTTATTTTTTAAATGTTTTCTTTTATAGAAATTTTTTAATAAATTTTTCGTCTGTTTTTGGTTTCCTTTTTAAAACTGGAAAGGAATTTACAGAAAAAAAGGCAGCAGGGGGCCCCTGGGGGTTACACACATGACGGGCGGCAGGAAAGGGTGTGTGGTGAGCGCGTTTCCCCCTAGTGGGGGTGACAAGGTTAGAGCAGGAGTAATTAACACACACACACACACACAGTGAGCCTGCTGACCTTTAACCTGACTCATTTACACACCAATCCACAGTAAGAGAGAGTGTTTGAGTCCCAAAGGACACGCAATGAAGGACATGCGGCCACTGGGGGGCGCCACAGTCCAGATGAGTAGCCCAAAGTTCCAGTTTTAGCAGAGAAATGATTTATTTAGTGATGCACATTTGAAAGTAAACTGTTGTTTAACTGAAACTGAGCTGCTTCTGGACTTTGCTGTTCCACACCAGTTCTGGTTGTTCTGGAGCTGAGGACCGACGGACCAGGCAGGAAGTCAGGAGTGCAGTTAGAAGCTTTCCAACTGACCCACATGGACCGTTGATTGGATCCAACTATCCACAGAACCTTTGTATCCAAAAGCCTGAGATGCCAAGACAGACATCCTAAAGTCACAGAGACTGGTTCTGGTCCAAATATCCATGAACCCAGACAAGAACCACTTGACAATGATTTTGGAGCAGCAAAGTTATGGATCTTCTGCTGACACTATTGCTGTAGCAGACAGTCCATCCATCAGCCTTTTTTCAATGTGGAGGTGCACGGCTGAAGGTCATGACCCGGAGACGCCAACAGAACCACTAACATCAGTTTCAGATCTGCAGCGCTACCATCAGGAGTTTAGGTGGAGGTTCTTCCAGACCTATGTCGCCCCCATTCTTCAACAAGTCCTCTGCAACAAAGAGCTGAAACATGTGAGGGAAGTGATGCATGGTGGGAAATCATATAGCGTCCTCACTGGTCCCGAGGAGCATTCGCTGATGACGGTGTGAGGGACCAGGCGGATACAAGGAGGTAATTTGTGCAGGAGACAAACCCAAAAGAGGGGGGAAAAAGAGGGGAAAAAGGGGAGGAAAGCAGAGAGGATAAAAAAAACAGAAAACGAGGTGATGAAGAAGAAAATAAAGGAATTTTTTTTCCTCTGTTAGGCGTAAAAAAAGGCGAGCGTCGTTTTTCCTCCAAGCTATTTTGAATAATGAGGTGGTCTAATTTCCTGTCTCAGTGTGAGCAGCGCTGTGATTTCCTCTGTGTGTGTGTATGGGTGCGTGTGTGGTTTCCCTCTCTGCAGCTGCAGACGTGCCGCCTTCCAGAAAACATAAAACCTGTCCAGCTTGTAAAACTCTGGAGGCTGTTCATCTAGGGGGCGCTGTCACACCAAAGAGCCTTTGGTTTGTCAAAACGAATGCAGATCAAAGTTGAAGAGTCAAAACCAGACTAGATGGATGTTAATCTGTGTTGCAGGTGTTTCTATTTGCATAAAGTTCACTTCTACTGAATAATAACGTCTCTTACAGCTGCAGTCCCACTTTTGACCTTTTCCTCTCAGTGTAACAGAATCCTGTCCAGCGGGTGGAGCCCAAAGTATTAGAGGTCAGTAGTTCACTAGGGTTGGGCATCGAGTCTCGAGAACCGAATGGAACCGGGACTAACATCCTGATTGTCCTGAAATAAATGCAACAAATAGAAGTTTGCCACAGAAAGGTTACAGCATCTACTGTGAACAGGTTGCATCCTTCAGATGGACAATCAGCAACATTTAGGCTAGTAAGGTGACACCAATCACAGAGCTAACGCTACAGTAACCGTTCAGACTAGTTCATCCAGAAGGAACTCTGGTTAGCTAGAGAATCAGGATCGAGACTCGCTAGAAACTGGAATCAAAACTACGAATAGGAACCATTCAAATTCAGACGATGCCCTCCCTTATGGTTCACAAACCTTCTGCACCACAGACATGTTGCTCTCTGGTTGTCATAACACACAAAACAAGTATAAAAACCAAGCATACATTTATGCATAACCTCCACACAATAACAATTAGTTGACCTGAAAGAGTAAGACTGAAGAAATCCAAACATTAACATTCTTCCTGCCCTCCACTAGAGGGAGCTCCTGCACCATTGGATCGAAAGTTTACGCAAAAATCAAAGAAAACTGGTTAATTTCATTAATTAACATTAGCCTAAAACGTTACATTTAGGAGAGATGACATTAAAAACAGCAGGTTGAGGTCTTTGTTGGAGTTTCATCAGGAGAAACATTCATCTGTCCTATCATATGCTAAACAGGCCGAGTAACACCAACAATCGGACAGACTGATGAGGAAGAGGAGGAGGTGATTTCCTCTTGTTCCTCTCTGAGTGCAGCGCTGGGCGAGCGAGCAGGCATCCACACTGAGAGAGAAAGTGTTGGTGCTGAAGCGTGAAACAAGAGTGTGTGTGTGTGTGTGTGTGTGTCAAAGAGGGTGAATGGGAAGAGGAGCCTTGAAACCGTCTCTCTCAAACACACACACACTCAGCCCTTTTCTTCCTCTCTCTTTTGTTAGCCTGTCTCTCCAGAGATTGACCGCTGCACTCGGACTTGTAGCCATGAAACAGTCTTCAAGTTTATTAGATTCATTTATGTGGATCCTTCTGTGGAAGAAGCTCGTTAACTCGTCTCCAATTGAATCGGTTGAATAAGGTTTGTTTCTGTTGTTTCAATGGTACCAAGCAGCTCCGGGTTCACTTTCTTTTAACTGGTGCAAACCTACAAAACAGTTCAGAACCATGAGTTCAGTTCATTCCAAGTCATTAAGCAGCAGGATCAAGTCACTTCAGCTATGAACTGGTACCGTAACAGTACCGATTCATTTCAACTGTGGGAGTTCAGGTACATTCAATCAGTCCAATTTATTCCAGATAAAAATCCAAGACGTAACTCATCCAACTGATCATAAACACAAGCAAGTTAACATTTGCATTAAATGTGGCTCAATTAAAGGAAGCTATTATGCAATTTATGGGAAATATGAACAGCCTGATTCTGATCAACTGTATTCAATGTACACCAGTTATCTACAGTAGCCTTCAGTAGAAACCCAAATATCATTCACTCTGATGAATGAGTCAGTTCACATCTGACTGGTTCTTAAGACGAATCATTTCAAACTGATTCAGTTCAGTCCCGTTCACAGACAGCCAGATATAAACCAAACCAAATGAATCCAGTTCAGCTCAAATCATTCTAAAGAATTACACTTCAGTCCAATTTAGTTCGAAATAACTACGGTGCAGCCATAAGTCCGGTTCTTTATCCAGGTCCGTTGAAAATGTCCTTGTAGAACCAAAGATCTAGTTACAACCCTTAATGCCCTCACGTCGGGTTCCCAAAACATAAGAAGCAGGTGACCTTGCCGAGTGGCTGGAGCGGCGTCTCACCTGCAGCCGAGAGGAGGCGGTTAGATAAGCTCCTCGGGAAGGCCAGCTCATGATCCCTGGATACAGTAGAGCTGGTGGGAGACAGAAGGACTCTGGGAAAAACGACACCACTGTTGGACCGTGTCTCCCACCCCATGCATGAAGCTGTTGCTGCAGAACTGGAGATCTCCTTCAGTGACCGACTGCTGCATCCTCGGTGCACAGAGGAGCCTTATCACAGGTCCTTCCTCCCAGCCGCTGTTAGTATGCCACTTTTAATAACTGTACAGTATTTGTGTTTTATGCTGTAAATTTGCCCTAACTCTACCGTCTCTTATTCAGATTTGTTGTTCATCTTTGTGTGAATCTGCAGACTTTGACTTGCCAAGAATACAAACAAAGATCCCAGACTGCATGAATTGATGCTCTAGCAGACGTGTCTCAGAAGGTTCTGACCGATATCATTCCTACAGGTAACGGACATTAGGTCACAGGTGGGAACGCTCCGGTTTTGGAGTCAGAATAAGAAAACTGAGAAAGACGAAGGAAAACAGTTTTGGAAACTTCCTGATTTTCCCAGAGACTTTAGAGACTGCTTGATATTTGTTGCAGGTCATTTTTGTTCAGAAGAATGAATAATCTGTGCTCCGTACATCTGGAAGACGTAAAACAACCACAGATTTTCTCATAACTGCAGGTTTTGTCTGAGATACTATAATCCACAGTATGGGAGCAGAGGACAGGATGTCTCATTGATGTCCCCTCGTTGAAAGGGTGTCCTGGCATGTCCCCCTGGGACAGATCCAGAACCTACAGGAAGAACTGTTTACCACTACAAACAGTGTTAGACATGTCCAGGGTGTAACCTGGACCTCTGGAGACAGCCACCAGACCCACCATGACCCTGGAAGGATGAACCATAGAAAGTACCGTGGTGAACGTTGAAGGAACTAATGAGTCTGAAGCTTCTAAAAGCTCCAGCAGAAGCCTAAATCTGCTGCTTGAAGATCTGATGAGTTCTTCTTGAAACATGTAGGCATGACAGTTTTATTCTCCTCAAACCCCATCATCACAGAGAGAATCTGTGCTTTCTGCCTGACATCCAGGTTCTGAGTCGGGTCTCGCCTGGATGCCGGCTGGTTCCAGCGCTGTGTACACAGACGGCCCATTCATCTTTCCCCTCAGCAGCATCAATAAATGATGGCTGCTCTGCCTCTCTCTGGTTAAATATTCATCTGCGGCGCTGCTCGTCTCGCTCGCTAAACAGCCTCGCAGCGCTGCCAGCACACACACACACACACACACACACCACACACACACACACAATTCAAGCCTCCGTCTTCAGCTTGGCTTCAGGCACCCACACCATCCCAGTTCCACATCCTCAGCTATGCATGGATGAGCGTCTATCACAGCGTTTATCACCACTTCTAGGAGCCCAGTCCAAGTCCATCCTGTCCAGGTTTCCTCACAGGCTGATGAATCGGGCCATCTGCAACCCAGAACCCAGAGCTGGTTTTAGTGTCTGGCTTTCCGTGACACGAAGCCGCAGCAGGAAGGAGAGGTGTTGGTGGTTTGTCTTCAGCTCTGATGAACAGTCATGAGTTCAGAAAGCGAGCAGCAGAGGAAGAAGACATCACTGAACATGCAGCTGCTGTTTGTGGTGTCACCATCTCACCTGTGAACACAACCAGCTTCTCTCTCAGGCTGTAGGACCTGCTGCTATGGACCTTCTTGATACAGTGCATGGATCAGAGCAACTGCCTGGACGTAGGGCTAACTGGGACAGCAGATGGGTCCTACCCAGAGGTCACATACATACAGTTCCATGTAAAGGTATTTATACCTCATTTATACTCCGCCCCCCGAGTCAGAACTCTGTAGAACCTCCTCTGGCTGCAGGTCTTCTGGGGTTCATCTCCACCAGCTTCAAACATCTACAGACTGAAGGTTCTGCTCATTCTTCTTTGTAAAACAGCTCAAACTGGATGGAGAACATCTGGGAACATCAGCTTTCTAGTCTGGATAGATGTCTGAACTTTGACTAGGCCATTCTAACACATCGATCTGCTTTGATCTAAACCATCCCATTGTACGTCTGGCTGCATGTTTAGGGAGGGAATTCCTGGAAGAAAGCTGGGAGGTTTCTAAAAATATGTTTTTATGATGATTGAACCCAAACTTCATCTTATTAGAACGGATCAGAACTTGAAAGGAGTGATTCAGGTTGGTACCAGCAGCAAGAACCCATTCAGCATGTCAGCTTCTACATCTGGTGTAGAGAAACGACCCTTACTTCAGGACAAGTCGGACCCAAACCACACTGTGCTGGGTCAGAACCAGTTTAAACATATTTATAATCAACACACACATGCAAATAATTCAGATTGCTGGAATTTTAACTAAAGAGTGTATGATAAACCCCTGCTGGACCCCTCTACAGAGCTGAACCAGAACCTGTGTGCATGACTCATCTCTTTCTGTACTGGATGAAAGGGTGTGGGCGACTGAACGAGTGGAGCGAGGACGCGCGAGGCTGAAGAGCACACGGAGAGAGAGGGAGCATCCAGCATGCATGAATGGACTTGTTCTGGGTCGGATTACAGAAAACTGCTTGGCCCAGTTTTTAATGGGAACAAGTGAGTCACCTCACTCTGACGCTTGCTGACAGGAAGTGCTCATTGACCACTGAAGGTTTTCACATCCTGCTTGTCTGACTGGACCTCAGGGAGCATGGGTAGAAGCTTCAGACGTGAGGAGGTTCTGCCCAACAAGATCAGGAACCAAGTGAAGAGCCGTCTAGCTAAAGTCCTGCGAGCATGCAGCCAATAGAAAACCAGCAGCTGAAAGCTAACTAAAGCCCATTTAAACAGGCGGTACCAGAAGGCATCTGAAAGAATGTGACCCAGACCGCTATAAACCATCAAACAGAAGACTCATATCAGCTGCATCCCTGGACCAGAACTTTCTCACAACAGTTTAGAACCTCAGATCCACTCTGTACATAGAAGAAACCTGAACATATTTCCTGATTTAACCAAATAATTTCAGTCTATTTCATTAAAGAAGCAGACCTACCTGGTCCATGCAGAAAGGTTCTCCACATGCAGATACCACAGCTGAGCCCAATCGGTCCAAACCGTGGGCCCCACCCCCCATAACGGGCTCCAGCTGCAGTAAATCAGACTTCTTCCCACAGATGTTACCATGACGATGACGGTGTTAGGCTCCAGACTTCTGCTTAGAAGAGACGTTAATAAGTCGGTCCGCTTTGATTGTCTGGAGGTTTATTCTAAATATGACACCAGGGACCTCAGTGGTGTGGAGAGCCGGGCCCTGTTCTATACACCTGATCCACTCTGAGTTTAATCTGAAGTAAATGGACTGAACTTCAGTAGCGCCTTTCCAGTCATACAGACCACTCAAAGCGCTTTACACTAGAGCCACATTCACCCAATCGCACTCACCAACGCTCACACATTCCGATACGCAGATCGGTAGGCAACCTGAGGTTAAGGGCCTTGCCTTGACCTTCTGATTGCAAGACGACTACTCTTCCTACGGAGCCACAGTCTGGTATCTCCTACTGATCATTTCTGGTAGTTAATCTGACCCATTTAGGGTCAACAAGGTCGTACACTGGGGGAACCAGTGGTATATTGACAGGGAACTGGTCCTAAACCCTAACGCTAGCCCTGTCTTACTACCAGTATGTCACGAAGTCCATGTGTTCCCATTTTCTTGTTTGAACACAGGAAAATATCATCCTTGATGAACAGAAATCAGCTTCTCTGTTTTGTTCTATTCTTAAGCTCAACCGGTTCTGAAAAAACTACCCGTGGCTAAAGTCCAGTAATCTGTACGTTCTGCTTGTTTCTTGCAACACGTCCACATTACTGGCTAAAAATGCACCGAGCTGTGGCGGTCCGGAGTGTTTTTACCATGAATGGTTGTAGAGGACGTCCGTCATCACTACATTCACCCTCACATAACAGCAGCTTAACGCATCTTCGGTCCTTCCAGAAAGCTAGACAGCTAGAAGGTGCCTAAAGCCCAGCTTGTTGTGTTTTGGACCTTTGAGAAGAACTTTCAACAGGGCCTTCAACAGAGCTTTCAGTTTGAGATCATTACTGGTGTAAATGTGGCTCAAAGCTTCTGCGGACTCAATGGGTCAAGATAAGTAAAGCAGGCCAACCAGGGAACTGGATCCCATTTCCTACCCTACCCTTGGGTTCTGAGTGCCAGTGGCCCTTCATTTAAAGTCTCTACAGACTGGGACCCAAATACTCAATATGCCACTGGTTGTCTTTCTTCCCATGTAGAAGAGACAGGGTGTCTCTTGTCTTCAGCTACGTCCATCTTGGCAATCCACAATCTGTCTGAACGGCGCCACAAACAACAGGATTCATCTAACATCAGAATGGTGACACTACTCTAGATAGACATGAAGCACAAACCTTGTGGGCCCGCTAGTCCTTCATTTGATGTCTAAATAACATGTTGCCAATAATACCTCATTATGAATGAATGCCCTTATGGGAGGAGTTCATCAAGCGGTGAAACGGGACCCATCCTTAGCCCCGGTAATGTTGATCCTACTGGACCTCAGCGGACTGAGGAATAATTTCACATTTCTTTCTTTGTGTCTTTATTGAACAGTGATGAAAGCCAGCAGGATGCCTGAACGGACCAGACACTTCCACCATGCTAACACAGATCCAGTCGTATTTACAGCAGGTCACAAAGGTCACATCTGGGCCATAAATAAAAAGCCTTTACAGTTAACACAGTCACAGTCAGAGAACACAACCCAAAGAGGTTTTTACAAAGTTTACAGCATGTTTACAATCGTATCCACATCACTGGCTACCAGTTAGAGGCACTGGACCTGGACCAGTTGGGTCTTCTCTCATCTCAGGACCTCGTTTTGACTCTAGAACCCTTTCCCACCACTCTTCCTGAAGCCTTCTTAACGTCTTTCTGGAGGCCAGCAATTTTCATGCCCAGGTCCCTGATGTGGACTCTGGCGTGGGTCAGGTTCCTCTGCCAGGACGCGTCCAGCTTCAAGGTGTTGCCTGCTAGGCTGAAAGCCTCACAGGTGTTGGCTGCTGTGGTGGTTCCACTGGGTCTCTTTGCTCCCTCAGGGTGCCACAGGTCCAGCTTAGAGCAGCTGGAGATCTCAGACCTCCTACTTTGAAGTGGTAGTTCAGTCAAAGCAGATGCATCTGGACAGTCCAGATCGGTCCCTGCCTTACTCCCTTGATTTTTCCAGATGTTTGAGTTCATTTCTTCTTTTAAATGTGCAGGATTTAAATTTCCTGCCTTCTTATTTCGAATCAGAACCGGTTTCAGTTCTTCACCGACCACTTTGGTTTCAACATTTCTACTTCTCAGTCGCTGTTGTTCCCACATCTTTCCTCCATCCACAGAGTTCAGTTTCATGGAAGTGAGTCCAGAGGTTTTCCTTTCTCTGGACTGTTGCTCCCCCTTTTTAGAATCTGGATTGCCAGGCCCATTGGTCCCAGGATTCGGTGGTCTCTGTGGTTCCCACCAGCTAGTAGTAACAGTCATTCCTGGCTTTGCCGAGGTTGGAGCTTCGTCTTTTCGTGGACCCCACAAGCTGGAGTCTAATTTAACTGAAGGAGGAAAACATCCTGAATGGTGAGGTCCTGAATTGGACTTCACGGTCCTGCTCTCAGGGTTCGTGTCCTCTTCCTGTGGTCCTGCCCGTAATGACTGTGTAGGACATGGAGGTGGTCCTGGTGATGGTGGTGGTGTTGAGGGTGGAGAAACATCCGAGGAGTCCCAGCGACTGTCCACAAACTCAAGGGAAGACCCCAGCATCCCAGCCAGCTCAGGGGTGGCCTCCACCAGCTCCAGAGGATCCTTCACATCGGGTCTGAAGGAGGCCAGTTCCTGCTCATCAGGACCCGTCAGCAGCTGGGACAGGGACGCCTGCCGGTAAAACTCGTCTTCAGGGACGGACTGTATGTTGAGCTGTGGGAACAGGCGCCGGAAAGAGCGAGACGTCATCCGAAGTCGAGCAAGGACATCCGCCAGGAGGAGCCAGTTTCTGGGTCTGCAGGAAGAAAAGGGACATGAACATGAAGGAGAGGAACCAGGACAGTGAGCTAAAGAGTCAACAACGTAAACCTCTTTCAGAAGACACTTTCAGGGTCTAAGTTCTGAGTGATACTGAGTGGAGTCAAGCTGGTCCAGTACCTCTAACCTTAAAGTTCCCACCGAGTGGTTCCACACCAGCTGGAAGGTTCTGGAGACCAGGAGAGCCGTAAGTAATTCATCCACAGATGTTTATTTCATCTTATAAATCCGTCGCTTACATCAGCGACCCGTCTGAACAAGTCCACCCTGAACGACCCGGCCACTGTTGGTCCAACAGCCACACATTTTAAATACGGCTGGTTCCTGGTTCTGGGTTCTCTCTTATCCTTACTGGAATGCTTCTGAAAATGGTTTAGGAATCAAAGCTGTTCAGCTTTAGATGAATTTTTACACTCAGAGGATGTGAAACTATCATCCAAGATGTTTAGATTTCCAGTCCTGGTTCTGTGTTGTTTTAAAGGCGGATCCAGAAATGTCCTCCTTAAATGTCAAAGCAGCAGGAAGGTGGAGAAGAAGAGGAGGAGGCTGCTTGTCTTCTATTTATTCTGCTGCTGAAGCTGAAAACATCCATCGAGCTGTTATTGATTCACGTCAGGGTGTGTGTGTGTGTGTGTGTGTGTGTGTGTGTGTGTGTGTGTGTGTGTGTGTGTGTGTGTGTGTGTGTGTGAAGGGCAGATCAGAGCACACACACCAGGCGGCAGACAAGGCCACATGTTGCTCTGAAGTCGGCCGCTCCCTGAATGCTAAGCAGCTCGGTGGCGCTGCCCGGTGGCCTTGTTTCCAGGAAGAACCATTAATACCACATCAGACGCCGTGGAGGAAGACGAGGAGGAAGAGAGAGGCGGCGAGGAGCAACAGGAGAGGAAGACAGAGAGGAAGCCAATTAGCTGCGTCGCCACGGCGATGCAATCCTCGTTAACAACCTCTCCGTCTGTCCTCTGAGGATGATTCTTCCTCTCCCTCTCACACCAGCCCCCGCTGGCTCCTCTCCCTCCTCCTCGTCTTCCTCCTCTCCTGCCTAATTGGTGTCTGGGGTTGAAAAGACGCGTTGGAACAACAAGGAGGAACGTGAAGAAAAAACAAGCGTGAATGAAATACAAAGAGTGTCTGCAGGGGTGGTCTTCCTCTGGTCAGCTTCAAGTCACTCTTCCTCAGCACCATCAGACCTAATCTAGTCCCAGAAGCTTCCTTCTGGATCCTTTCTCCTCCACGTTCATCTGCTGCGTTCAGTTTGCAGATTAATTGACGTTCTAGATCATCGCCTCTAAGGGTGCGTTCCCACTGGAGGAACGAGGAACCTGCTACAATGTCTAGAACCAGACAGAACCTTGGATGGTGCCTGCAAAGTCTGGACAAGGTCTTTAGACAATTCAGACCATTCTCCGAGAGTCAGGAGGATGGACAGAACTTCTCAAGCCACATAAAAAGGGTTGTTATTGGGTCTAGCGTGGTGGAGCATGGTGGTAGTGAATGCTGAAGATGGTCCAAACTGGCTTTGGTTTTCATAGTAGGGTTTTCATCCAGCATGATGCCCTGAAGATGCTGCTCCACCCAAACCCCGAAGCTCAGGATGGATCCTAACTGGGGGAAATCTGAGTGGATCAACAAGTCCTTCTAAGCTAACTTTGGGTCGGTCAACATCCCAGTTGGTCACCTTTATCTGGTTATCACAGTCTTTACAACTCAGGCCTGATCATCTGGTGCTTCTAGTTCAAGGCTCAGCTGTCCAATAGGAACCTAAGGTCCATCACTGGTTGGAAAGGAACGAGCGGAGATGGTTAGGGCATCTGGTCAGCATGCCCTCTAGACACCTTCCTAGGGAGAACATGTCTCACTGGGAGGAGACCTCAGGAAGTACCCAGGACCTGCTGGAGTTGTGAGATCTCATGGTTGCTATCTGAGGAGGTGGCTGGAGAAAGGAGAACAACTCAAGGCCCTGCACCTTCAGATGTTCTCTGCTTAAACACGCCTGAAGTGACTAATGAGGTTTATTAGGCGGGATCTGTAGAACCTGACACCAGCCCTCGAGGTCTGGAGATTCATGCCCCTGGTCTACAATCTTTATATCAGCCAAGAACATCTTTCTCCTTCAGCTTCAGTTTCATGTTGTACTTTAGTCCAAAGATCTTTGTAGGGAACATCTCAGTCTCCACGCTGAATATGTTGGACTCACCCCTGTGACGAAGACATCTTGATGTTGTAGCATGGAAGCAGAGGTCGATCCGAAAGCTCAAACTCAAACACTTCTCTCCTGGCTCGGTGCTCTTCATCCATGTCTTCGTCTTCGTCCTCCTCATCCTCATCTGGTCCAGGTGGGTCAGCCAGAATATTGTACACTGCTCCTTCACACGACGGCTCTGGAGGAGCAACAACATATTAGTTCATTTAGTTTAGATGTTTGTTCTGCAGAAGGTGCCCCAGTAGCCTCCCCCAGGTCTGAACTTCCAACCCAGTGGTCCTGATCTGTGCTGCAGTTCTGGTTAAAGCCCGCTTTCTTCAGATGGGGGTTCTTTCTCTCTTCCTACTCTGCCATCCTACCTTTCAAGATGAATTTCTTTCATCTGGATCTCCTGACTCGTCTACTTTCACTGCCTTTACTTGTGTCTCTTTAGTTGCGGCAGATAAAGGTTCTTCAACCTATCTGTCTCCTCCAGCCTTCCTACGTTTCTTCTCTGACGGTACCGGTGTTGTGTTTGTGTATGAACTAACCGCACACGGAGCTGCCGTGAAACTCCCAGCAGATTCCCGGATCGCCCTCCGACCTTCCCTGGATGTCAGACAGATAGTCTGTGGGCAGAAAGAGGCGCAGAGTTAGGACTGATCAAAGAGGCGACCAATCAGAGCGGATGAAGGCAGCCAGCTGAAAACAATGGAGCCACACAGTGAGAGATGTGGAGAGGAAGATGAGTGTTTGTGTTCAGACGGTGCCGACTCGGCGCTGAGTAGACGGATGCTGGCAGGGATGTGTGAGAGTGTGTGTTTGTCAGTAAGCTGCTCTGAGATTCAGCAGCCAAGCCTCATTAAGCTCCTCTGGAGAGAGCGGAGGAAGAAAGGGATGAGGAGAACAAATACAGGCAGGGAAGGGTAATCAGGAAGGCTGCTGAGAACATGCTCACACAGAGAGACACACACACTCAGACTGCTTTATTCCAACGGTTTGATTCCCTCAATATTTATTCACTCCTTAAATAAAAGTCCCTTCATCGTCTAAACTGTGATTTCTGCTCTTAGACCCAATGGGAACGAACAGGAAGGGACTTATTAAGTGGAAACAAAGTTGTTGGTTTCAATCCAGCTTCCTCCGTGCCACATGCTGATGTGCCCTTAAGCAAGGCAGTTAACCCCAGTGTGTGCATGTTCTAGGCAGCATAAATAAAGCTCCATCTTGTCAAATCAGGGAAGTAAACAGAGTGAAATAACATTACAGCTTAGATCAGCGATACTGAACGCATCTATGTTCAATCTATGCTCCAGCCTGCTTGTCTCACCCTCCAGGAAGGTTTCCATGGCAGCGCTGTGGGTCATGCTGAGTGGTCCTCGCCCAGAGTATGTGGTAAGGGTGGGGTCAGCGCCACACGCCAGCAGGAAGCGAACCACCTCTACGTGGTCGTTTTCCACGGCATCATGAAGCGGCCTGAACAGAAAATGAAGAACATTTATCAACCTGCATGATTCTGAGCTACAGTGATGTTGAGATGATCCTGAACCTCATTCCTGTCCTCCTCTCTGAGGCCTTTTCACCGTTTGCCTCGTCCACGTCACTGGTATTTCTCTGTTGTTTATTTCTATTATGTGGATCAGTTACAAAATAATTCAGTAAGTAAAATGTATGTAAGTGCCTTTCTAAGACAAACCATCTTTAAATGTGTGGATTATTCCTTCCAGTTCAGCTGAAGAGACCAAATGTCGCAGTTTAGAAAACAGGAACGGGACAAAGATTTTATACGTCCGAGTCCAGAGAGGAGTTCAATGTTACACCAAGATATCGAATCCTGGACAAAAAGAAGCAGGAGCCTGACTGATTATGTAGTTCAGGGGGAGCAATAATCATGTCTCAGTCTTTCTGGTGTTTAAATCAAGGTCGTTGGTGGAGAGCCAATCACTGATCTGGGATAACAGTGGACTAGGGTGGACAACCTATCCAGCTGATCAGGCTTAAAAGACATGTAGAGTTAAACATCATCTGCATAAAAGTGATAATATCTTTAAAAGACTGAAGGATGCCAGCTAAAAGAAGCATATAAAAGTCAGATAACAATGGACCCAGAACCGACCCCTGTGGAACCCCACAGAGTAGAGAGGTGATCCTACAAGTAAACTTGTTTGCCATGACAGAGATAGAAAACCAATCTAGTGTAGAACCAGAAATACCAGCTAAAACCCTCAGCCTGTTCAATAAAATGATATGGTCAATTATATCGAATTGAGATCATTGAGATCAAGTAGAATTATCAGGGGTCAGAAGACATTAGAAGATCATCAGTCATCATCAGTCAGACTGAAAAGGGTCAAAAATGTAAAAAAACAAAACAACTTACTATGAAAAGGCAGTTCTGAAATCAGGCGATAATGACCAATAGAACTGCCATCAAGATTGGGATTGTTTAGTAGTGGAGTAACCTCAGCATGTTTTACCTACAAATATATTCTATTATTGAAAAAGTCTACGATTACCATTTACATTTCATATGAGCCCAAATATTTACCAATGTGCTGGTGAGGATTGGTCAATATGCAGACGACACATTGTTCTATTCATACAATTGAAAATAGTTTCCAAAAACAAGACAGACGTAGCATTTTTAGTTTTGGCTGATTTGTCCGGTGAATTAGAGGAAAGGATTTAAAATCATACGTGTGCATGTGCAGACGAGACAATCTTTCATACATAAAATAATGGCTTTGAAAGGAGCTTAAATAACAGGTTGGCCTGTACCTGGTCCCATCCTGAGAGCTGCAGTTGACATCGGCACCATGAGCAATCAGAAGCCGTACGATCTCCAGCCACCCACGGGCGCAAGCCTCATGGAGGGCGCAGTACCCAGCGTTGTCTCTGTGGTTGACATCACAGAGCTGCCGCTCCAGGCAGTACAGCACCACCTCCTGGAGATGAGACGACATGCAACAAGAACGAGGCTGTGAGGTTCTGAACGCTGCGAACAGGGTCAACGAAGAGCCTGATGAGAAGAAAAGATGCCTAGCAAATTAAATTCTAAGAATCCCTGTGGACTGGACAGTGAAACTCCCATGACCCTGCTCCACTGTTTCATGAACCAGATCAATGTCATACTGCGAGAAGGTTTGGAAGTGACTGTGAGCCTCCTCTGTCTGCTAAATCCTAAGTTTCACAGGGATGCTGAGAACTGTGATCCCACAAACTCCGGTTCCTTCTTCTAAAACTGGAACCACCACACCAGTTTGGTATTTCTGGGGTGTTGCCCTTTTCCTCCACCCCTCTCTGAAGAGGTGTACCATGACCCTGGTGTCATGAGTCCTATGAGGTTACAAAAGTGACGCATCCAGATACAAACCATGTGTGATTGAATCTCCTCTGCAAGACCAAAAACCGACAGCTACGTAAGATCGCTTTCAAAATGCCAACAATGCCACCTATGCCTTGTTGTTCATTTGTCTGAAAGGTCGGAAGGGAAGGTCCCCGTGTTTCAAACCGTCTAAGCAGGTCCAGATCCTAACCAGGCTCTGGTCCTGGTGCGGTGGTGAAACATGAGGAAGAAGCTCTGCAGGTAAAGACCAGCTCCATCCTCAGACCCAGAGAGGAAACATAAAGAAATTCCCCTATGTTCTGATTGCAGCAGGAAAATGAGTGTGTCTGAGTGTGTGTGTGTGTGTGTGTACGCGCAGTGATGGATGACGGCTTCATTTGCAAACTGAGCTCGTTAGCTTCACCGCTGCACCTCAACGAGAAAGAGAGAGAGGCCGACACTTGTGAGGGCTGACAGGAGCTGTCGCACTATGCATGAAATATTAACATGGTGCACAAGTGTGTGTGTGTGTGTGTGGCAGGGGGGTGTTCTGTCTCTGCATGATTTTCAGACAGCTGTTGATTTCCAACTCAGGACTCTCAGGTCTTCTGCAGCAGGCTTAGAGGATGACGATGATGGCTGCAGAAACGGCTCAGATGAAGCCTCCTACCCCTTAATTACAACCAGATTTATCTGAAAGATTTGTAACTCTAACATTTGTCCATGCTCCTCACAACGTTTTTAAGTATAGATTGTCTTCTGCTTATCCAAGATCTGCTCTCAGAGGAAATGGATCTAGAAGGGAAACCCAGACGTTCCTCTCTCCAGGTCCTCCTGGGAAACCAGAGCACGGGTCTCCAAGTCCATTCCCCAGGGCTGGTGTTCTGCAACCTCTAGATGTGTGTGTGTGTGTGTGTGTGTGTGTGTGTGTGTGTGTTGACACACCTGAGTCAAATATCTGGGTCATTAGCAGGACTCTATGAACTTTACAGCATGCTGAAGGGATTAATAAGGCAATCTGATTCAGGAGCCCTGGACCTTAGAACCATTTAAAGGTTGTAGAAAACCAGCCCCCAAAGACCAGAGTTAGAGACCCCCGCTAAGGAGAGTTCTGGGTAAAGTCCAGTGAAGGCATATTTTGACTGAAGGAGATCTGATCCCGAACCCATAATAAACTGCAATTAGAGAAGCACATCTTGGCCCTTCTACGCACTTCTTATTTTAGCCTAAACATTCCCAAGTTACCACAGAAAACCAGACAATAAACCCAACGCTGTCTGTACGGTATGGACATCAACAGATCCTGTCTGACTGTAGAGACATTTATCAGGATATGGAGTCAAAATGTGTCTATATGCAGATGATACAGTTGTCTACACAGACATTTAAAGAAGAACATGCATATTTTTTACAATAAGATGCCATCATCAGGATCAGACAGGTTTATTGTCTCCAATGTGTGGACATTTCTTGAGAACCTAGAATCAATCAGCTTGCTGCAGCTCTGTTAAACTATTAGCCACTGTTGTGTAAGCCGACTTATATCTGCTGGTAAATGAAAAGAAACAACTTATTACAGGTCTATCAGTAAATTATTCTTCTGTTGACACTGGGCCTGTGGTTCCAAGAAGGTGCGACTGTTTCCATGAACATTAATCAGAGGAAGGAAAGGGCGACGAAGTGTCGATGACCAGGCTGATTCAATCAAAGATGAGGAGGATGTGAGCAGATGAGGGGCAGCTTTCTCCGGCTGGAGTTCTGGAGGTTTAGGGAACTCGTGGTTTCAGCTCAGAAGAAGAGCAAGCTGAGTAGGACGTTGATTTTAACGTCTTTAAACCTGCAGTCTGCAACACCACCAAGCTTTAGTTTGTAAACTCCAGGAGATCCATACATCTGCACAGACAGAGGATCCATTACCTGATATCCAAGCCGGGCAGCGCGCTGCAACAACGTTTCCCCCACAGTTTTATTCACGATGAGGCGCCGAACCTCTGGAGGGACCGGCCGAGCGGAGTGCTGGGTCTCTGGAGAGGCAGGGTGCCACCCTAGGGACTTGGAGGGGTCCGACTGGGACACCTGAGGGTGTTTGTAAAGAAAACCTACATTTAACACCGTTAGCATGTCCTCCACAATCATTTAATCCCCCAGAAAAGCAGTTACTGGCTCTCTTTCTGCCTCTATGAAAGGCAGCCTTGGTTTTTGGCTTGAGAGCAAACAGCGCTGCAAACAGCCACAGAAACACAGCAGCTCCCGTCTCCTAGCTGGCCAGAAAATAGCTCTGTCACCACCTCTGCTCCCAGCTCTGAATGACTCCAGTCTGAGTGTGAGACGCCTGGGGCCGATGGCAGGAAGCTGAGGAGGAGGAGGACTGATCTAAAACCCAGCGAAGCAGGAAAAAATCAGAACCTCTTCCTGACCCCTCTCCTCTCTTTCATATGTTCCTCAGGCATGTTGGTGCCTGTTTGGGTTCTTGGCTGTTGTTCTGTGTGGCTGGGAGCCAGTTTGTGTACTGGGATCAAACTTTGACTTTAATATACGAGCTTCTGATGGGACTTTATCTCCCTTCAGTATGAAATTCTGAGGGTTTGTAGGTCGGGTTCTGTTATGAACTACAGCTTTGAACGAGTTATTGACCTTTGGTCCTGGAGAGGTTTAGGACTGGTTTCAACTGGAGCTTGATTGGTTTCAGACTTAATTTAAAAGGATATCATCTGGATCGGCTTCTGGTCTGTAAGTAAATCTTCCCAGGTCCCAGAACCTTGTCTGGACTTGTGGAAGGATTCTGTTTTATCTAGTTGTGGAGACTGGACCCGTTTTAATCTTGGGTTTCGTGTTTTAACTAGATCTTGTTTTCTGAACTCAGTCCTGATCAGAATATGAATTAAACCAGCACTGGTACTTTATACCTGGTTCATTTTAGACACGGGTTTACTTGTACTGGTCCTGAATTAGTGTTTTGGACCGGTTTAAAGAAACTTGGTACGGTTATACCTGCTTTTATGTTGGACTTCCTTTTAGGCTTTAAAACATTGTTCTGATGTTTGAAATGGTTTGGACTGGAGGGTTTTGGGTGATTCTGGACCTTGATTTTAGACAGCAACTGATTTTTCATGATAAGAACTCAAGAAGTCCAAAGGTCAACCCCATGAGGGCACCATGTGCTGCTACCACCATATAAACGGAGCTGACTTTGAGGAACCACCAACTGAAAGCAGTGATGTTGATCCAGGTGGAGCCCGTGTTGGCCCTGCTTCCTAGCTTCTGGCCCGTTCTGCTCCTCGACTGCCTCTCCTGGTGGCCCAGAGACGTAAAGATGGAGGATCACCTAAACCCTGAAAGATCTGCCTCCAAACAAACGATTTCAGCTGCATTTAGTTAGAAGCAACCAGAACTCAGTCAGAACCCAGCAGAGGGAATTAATTGGCCAGTTAATGGGTTAATTAGTAGTTGACAGACACTTTAAGTAAATGACTGAGGGTTTCTTCAGCCTCCTTGGAGGTTTATTCTTAGAGCTTTAAGGTGCTGGATGTGTTGCTCAGGGACTCTTGAGGCAGAACCGAACCGGATACCAACCAGACTGAAGAAAAACCAGCTGTTGCCATGGTGAAAAGAAAGAAAGCCCTTATTGAGTTCTAAGGTTTTATGTATCAGGATAAAATAAAAAGGAAAAACCTGCAGAACAACAAGCAACAGATTCTGTCAGCAATTATTTAACAGAGAAGAAACCAAACTAGAACTTTGGTCCAACCTTCTTCCCAACAGTCCATTCAGGATTCTGGTCAGCTTTCCAAAGGTCCCACCACAGGATTCCAATCAGGTTGAGGTCTGGACTTTTAACTGGACCACTGCAGCACCTTGAGTCTTTACATTTTCAGACAACTTGTTGTAGATCTGCAGATGTGCAGCCATAACAGAACATCCTCTCTTGTTGGTGTTGGCATCCCGGCCCGGGATTCATTCACACTTGAAGCGAACCACTCCAAGGTCCGGATAAACCGTACCAAGATCGGCAGTTGTAACTGGGGGGATACGGATACGGTTCTTTGGTTCGTTTCACACCAGCATGATCCAGTACAAACCCATCCTGGACCCTGAAACGCTGCAGAAACCAGTGGCCGTTGTTCTGCGTGGAGTGAAGGCACTGTCAGTGTTTAAGGACTGTAGTTTTTAGTTTTGTTGATGTTCACAAACTTCCTGAGATGAGAAGAACAAAAATTCCTGCACCTGCATCTAGGTGCATACCATATGTTTTATGAGACAGAAATCATTTAAACCAAAAGGAATTGGTCCTCAAAAGTAGATTCACAGAGAAAAATGGAGACAGAAATTTAATTATGCGCAGACGATATTCTCCTTTTCCAATAAATCCACTCAGAGTTTCCCACATGAAGTAAACTATGAACCAAACTGACCTTTCCACTCTGCTCTTCATCCTCACTTCCTCCCCTGTCTCTCTCCGCTCCTCTCGCTGCCTCTCCCGCCGTGTGCTTCATCTTAAAGGGACGCTTGCCCTTCGGCATATCAAGGCCGTTGTCATGGCAGCGAAGCAGATGATGGTCAGCTGAGACAGAAGAAAGAGGAGGCACAGACAGAGTAGAGACCTTACAGCTCTCCTTGAGCATCTGATGTTTGTCCTGCAGTTGGGAGGAGGTCGATGAGGTAAATGATGAAGAAGCTTGTTGGCACTGGACCAAGCTGTTTGGTTCCTGGAGTGGATGGGCATCAGAGGGCAGAACGGCCTGGAAAACTAAAGGAAAACACAGACGAGGAATTGGATATTAAGTCATCCCATGCAAGTGTTACTTTCATAGACAACTGAAGAGAAAGGATCTTCAGCATTCTCAAGTTCCATCTAAAACAGAACAACATCCTGGACTCAGGCAACAAAACAAGCAAATTAGAGTCCTACGAGTCCAAATGCACCAAATTCTTTGGAGCTTCTCAAAATATAAAATCCTGACCAGCTGTCCTGATAATTTGTCCTGTAACCAAAATACATGATGACCAAGACCTGCATGAGTCTCTTTATGATCTCCATTGTCCCAAATATGTCCAGCTTGTAGATGAGATTCCACACATTTATTGGTACAATTGGCGCCATCAAAGCTAACCATATAATTAATGCAAACATAGCTCCAGATGAGCTGCTCTCATTTGATTTATGATTTTAGCTAAAGTGCAAGAACCAGGAAGCAGGGACTTTTTGGGGCCAATTATTGTGGCCCTGTCATTTCCACTGCAGTTAGCAGGGGCCAAATCAGATTATCAGGTCAGCAATCAACCAGGAGCTTTAGGTTTGACCCTGAACCTTTGTGGAGGAGGGGATTAAGCATTTCTGATTGGTTGAATATGTCCAGCTCTTTATGTTATGGTCAGACCAAGCTTGATCGCATCTACAGCTTAAATTAACTGGTAAATTGAAAAAATACATCAGGAATAATTGGTGTTTGTGTTTTCCAGGGTTAGAACAAGCAGTAAACAAGAACAATCTACTTTTATTACAGATTATTTAAATAAATTAACTTATCTGAAATTTCAGCAGAATGAAATTTAAGAATCATAACTAAGAAAATGTCATTAGAAGTTTCCTTTAAATGTGTTTTAATGTGATGTTCTTTAAAGTTCTGGAGTGAGAAGCAGCTGACGAGTTCTCGGACTTCATATCAGATGTGTTGCTATTTCTCCTCAGAACTAATCTATTGGTACTGATGGATCCCATAAAGGAGAGCTGTGGTGGATCAGCTGATGGAGGGAGGCTGCAGGTCTGAACTTCTCAGGATCGGTTGACCTGCAGTAGCAGACTGAGAAACTCCTGGTCTGAGGGAGGAACAAAGAGAGGCTGAAGCTGGAGAGCAGAGCAGCTCCATGGGGGGGGGGGGGGAGGGGCTGCAGGAAGCGCACACACACACACACACACACACACACACACACACCACACACCACACACACACACACACAGCCAGCTGCTCCCGCTGGATAATTTATCCCCCAAACACACACAGAGCAGCATCAACACGGTGGTGAAGGTGTGTGTGAAGCTGCTGAACAGGTCATCATCATTTACTCCCAGCAGCTTCAAGCACAACAACACACTCATTTAAAAGCTCAGTTCACGTCTTAAACCAGCAGCTCTGATTGACTTCTCAACCATGACATCATCGTCTGGACTCACTGGCCCCGCCCCCACCGTCAGCTGATGACTCAGGTGTGACTGATCTGTCAGGAGTCTTCTTATTTGATGGGATTTAACCATAAACATCTGGGTAAAACAAAAAGCACTCAGGCTCCTTCAAGGTTCAACCAACCAGATTCCTCCACATCTTCTCATCACAACAACAAAGATCAGAATTTAAGAATATATCTTCTATGTTCAGTTTTCTAGTAGTGGTAAGGGGTCGCTAGCTTAGCGTTAGCTTTAGCTCCACCATGGCTACCCGTTCTGCTGTTTCTCTCTCTGAGTTTCCTCCTCTCTCCTGCTCTCTGTGTCAGATGTTCAGTTACTCCTCTGCCTCCTTTAGTGATAATGGTATGTGTAATAAATGTAGCATTTTTGTAGCTTTGGAGGCGAGGGTGTCGGATTTGGAGGCCCGGCTCCGCGCTGTTGAAAAACCAGCAGATAGCCGAGGCCCCTTAGCCAGCGCAGAGCCACCGAGGGTAGCTCCCCGTAGCAGTCCTCCAGCAGAGCCCGTGCAGCCGGGATCTCAGGCCGGCTGGGTGACGGTACGTAGGAAGCATAGTCCTAGATCTCAGCCCACAGGTCACCACCAACCCGTCTGCGTTTCTAACAGATTTTCCCCGCTCAGCGACACACCCGCTGAGAAGCCAACTCTGGTAATTGGCAGCTCCATAGTCAGAAACGTGGCACTAGAGACACCAGCGACCATAGTCAAATGTCTGCCAGGGGCCAGAACGGGCGACATCAAATCATACCTGAAACTGCTGGCTAAGGATAAGCGTAAATACAGTAAGATTGTAATTCACGCTGGCGGTAATGACACCCGGTTACGTCAATCGGAGGTCACCAAAGTTAGTGTTGCTTCGGTGTGTAAGTTTGCCAAAACAATGTCGGACTCTGGTCCCCTCCCCGATTTAACCAGTGACGACATGTTTAGCCGCATGCTGTCATTCAACCGCTGGCTGTCTAGGTGGTGTCCAGAAAACAATGTGGGCTACATTGATAATTGGCGAACATTTTGGGGTTAACCTGGTCTGATCCGGAGAGACGGCATCCATCCCACTTTGGATGGAGCAGCTCTTTTTTCTAGGAATCTGGCCGAATTTATTAGTTCTCCAAAACTCTGACAACCCAGGGTTCAGACCAGGAAGCAGGGTCGTAGTTTAACACTCCTCTCTGCAGCTTCTGTACTGCTACCCACCCATTACCCTATTAAGACAGTGTCTCGCCCACGGCCAAAATTGAATAGATTAAAAAATAATCTAAAAAGAGAAAATCAGGAAAATCTAATAAAAATAAACAGAACTCAGATTAAAAATAAAAATAAAACAATTAAATGTGGCTTACTGAACATAAGATCTCTCTTTGCTAGTTAGTGACCTGATTTGTGACAATCAGATTGATTTATTTTGCCTCACAGAAACCTGGCTGCAGCAAGAGGATTATGTTACTATAAATGAGTCAACTCCTACTAATTATTTAAAATTTTCACACTCCTCGAAATCTGGGGGGGCCGAAGAGGGGAGTAGCAACCATCTTTCAGTCCGATTTATTGACTAGTCCCACCAAATCAGTAGCTACAACTCTTTTGAATATTTAACCCTTAGTTTTCCTCATCCAAAATTGAAAAGCACTAAAACCACTTCTGTTTGTTTTTGTACCGTCCACCAGGTCCTTACTCTCAATTTTTGACATTTTTTTTCAGACCTTTTATCTGATTTGTTAAATAAAAAAAGTTTTTAAAAGGGGGGGATATTAACATTCATGTTGACACTAAAAGTGATAGCTTAAATATAGCCTTTAATGCTATCTTAGACTCATTTGGCTTTACTCAAAAAAATTTAAAAAACCTACCCACGTTGTCTTCATTCTCTGGACCTTGTGCTGACATATGGCATTTGAGTGTAAAGACATAACCTATTTTCTCACAACCCTTTCTGTCTGACCATTTTTTTAATAACCTTTGAGTTTTAATTTACCGAGTACTCCACACCTAAAGAAAATTTCATTATAGTAGATCATTATCAGACGATGCTGTAACACCCTTTAAAGAATCTGTTCAACTTTTAATTTCCTCCATCACAGAAAACACAGTGGAGGGCACTAATTTTGTTTCTTCTTTCCCCTTCACAAATTGATTCTCTTGTTCATAGTGTTACTTCATCATGCGTGTGCATTAGACAATGCGCCCCCTTGAAAAGAAGGTAATTATTCATAGGAGGGCTACTTCCCTGGTTTAATTCAGAGCTGCGTACTTAAAGCACAATGTTAGAAAATTGGAGCGAAATGGCGCTCTACACACCTAGAGGATTCCTACTTAATCTGGAAAATAGCCTACTGTTGTATAAAAAGACACTTCACCAAGCTAGAAAACAGCTTATTTCCTTCATCCTTAATAGAAGAGAACAAGAATAATCCTAGGTTTCTCTTAGTACAGTTGCTAAACTTATACAGAGTCATAGCTCTGTTGAGCCAAGCCTTCCCTTAGCTCTCAGCAGTCATGACTTATGGGATTCTTCCAAATAAAATTGATTCTATTAAGAAGAAAATCTTTGACATACTCCCAAGATGATTACTTCATCCTCAACAGTGAGACCAACATTGGAAGTAACTGTAGAACCTGATCTTGTGTTGGACTGTTTTTGATCCTGTGGAGCTTCCTGAGTTATCAGAAATATTAGCTTCATCTAACCTTCAACTTGTATGTTAGACCCAATCCCAACCAATTAATTTAAGGAAGTGTTCCCTCTGATTACCAGCCCCATTTTAGATATGATTAATTTATCTTTAGTAAATGGGTATGTACCATAAGCTTTTAAGGTAGCTGTAATTAAACCTTTACTTGATCGAGATGACTTAATAAATTGCAGACCAATATCCAATCTTTCAGTCTTATCTAAAATTCTGAAAAAATAGTTGCTAATCAAATATGTGAGCATTTACACAGCAATGACCTGTTTGAAGACTTTCAGTCAGGTTTCAGAGCTCATCATAGCACTGAAACAGCTCTGCTGAAAGTCACTAATGATATTCTTATTGCCTCAGATAATGGACTTGTGTCTTTACTGGTTCTGTTAGATCTCAGTGCTGCATCTGATACAGTCGATCCCAATATTCTCTTAGAAAGGCTGGAATATGCTGTAGGGATCAGGGGAACAGCGCTAGGCTGGTTTAAATCTTATTTGTCTGACAGATTCCAGTTTGTTCATGTAAATGATAAATCATCTTTAAACTCCAAGGTTAATTGTGGAGTACCACAGGGTTCAGTACTTGGGCCAATTCTCTTTACTATATATATGCTTCCAATGGGTAAAATTATCAGGCAGCATAGAATAAATTTTTCACTGTTACGCTGATGACACTCAGCTTTACTTATCCATAAATCTTGATGAGCCCACCAGTTAGATAGACTACAAGCATGTCTTGAAGACATAAAACTTGGATGACTTTAAATTTTTCTGCTTCTAAATTCAGACAAGACAGAAGTTGTCGTCTTTGGACCGGAGTCCTTTAAAAGAAACTGCTTAGTCAATCACCTAACCTGGATGGCATTAAATTGACCTCCGATAATAAAGTAAAAAACCTTGGTGTTATTTTGACCAGACATGTCATTTAAATCCCATATTAAACAGGTTTCTAGGATTTTCCTTTTATCCATCTCCGAACATTGCCAAAATTAGAAATATCCTGTCCAGATTGATGCTGAAAACTAGTCCATGCATTTGTTACTTCAAGGGCTGAACTATTGTAATTCTTTACTATCAGGATGTCACAAAATGCAGTTAAAAAGCCTTCAGCTGATTCAAAATGCTGCAGCAAGAGTTCTGATGAAAATTAAAAGAGAGATCATATTTCCCCTACTTTAGCTTCCCTTCATTGGCTCCCTGTTAAATCCAGAATAAGAATTTAAAATTCTCCTCCTCACATATAAAGCCCTTAATGATTTAGCTCCATCCTACATCAGAGATCTGATTGTTTCCATACGTTCCTAACAGAGCACTTCGTTCTCAGACTGCAGGTTTACTGTGGTTCTAGAGTCTCTAGAAGTAGAATGGGAGGCAGATCCTTTAGTTATCAGGCTCCTCTCCTGTGGAACCAGCTCCCAGTTTTTAGTCCGTGAGATGGACAACCCTTTCTACTTTTAAGGCTAGGCTTAAAACTTTCCTTTTTGATAAAGCTTATAGGTAGAGTGGCTTAGGTTATCCTGAGCTATCTTCCTTATTTTACCTCCGTCTTCTTCTCCCTTTTTGGATGGAGTAAGGGGAGTCAGGTTTTTAGCCTAAACTGGCTCAGTTTTATGGTGAGGTGCAAACACAAAACCCTCCATTTCTGCTACCTGTATGACCCCCTCTCTTTTCCAATGGTTTTATGGTCAATCTGACAGAGAGAGGTATCCCAATCGTTGTGGTTTTTAGTATAACACATGGCCATCAGTGGGCTCTAGATGGACAAACTGTCTACTTTTTAAGGCTAGGCTTAAACTTTTCCTTTTTGATAAAGCTTATAGTTAGAGTGGGCTTAGTTTTATCCTGAATTAACTATCTCTGTAGTTATGCTGCTATAGGCTTAGGCTGCTGGAGGACATAATGACACTTTCACCCTCTTCGCTACTTTCTCACACTACTCTCCAATTTTGCATTATTTGCTGTTTTTTCAGCTTTTAACTTTGTCTCGTCTCTTTTCTCTTTCCAGAAGCGACACCTGGCCTGACTCTGTGTCTACCTGTAACACTTTCTGGAGAGGGGAAATCCTCCAGATTCTGCTGGCACCAACTTATAACTCACCCTCTACCGATGATCCACATTGCCCTGTCTTTCAGTGTTTAGCCTTTCTCTCCTCTAGACATAGCTACTGACTGAGCTTTACTGTACTAACTCTATGTGCTCTCTTACAGACTCTAACCTTGAAAACTGGCTCAGAGTTTATCTGTTCCTTCTTTTCTAGATGAAACGACTAAGGAGCTACATCCATTAACATTTAATTTTTCTTCCCATAGAAAGTACTCCCTGGATCAGTGCTTCTTTTGTTCTCTTTGTGTCTCTGCTCTGTTCCTCTAACCCCCAGTCGGTCGTGGCAGATGGCCGCTCACACTGAGCCTGGTTCTGGTTCCTGCTGGAGGTTTCTTCCTGTTAAAGGGATTTTTGACTCAGGGAGTCACTGACTGGATGCAATCTGCTGGGTTTCCTTAGACAGAAAAAACTTTTTATCCAATTTGAATAAATAACAGAATCTGACTGCACTGTTCAATGATTAAGATTAATTGTAATGTATGTACCTGACTTTGTGAAGTGCCTTGAGACGACATGTGTTGTGAATTGGCGCTATATAAATAAACTGAATTGAATTGAATAAACTGAATGTTTAACAGGTTTCAATGATTTCCTTTTTTCACCTGTGGAATTTTGCCAAAATTAGACATTTTTAGAAATAAAAGTCACCTTAAATAATGATAATAATAATTTTTTTTAGTAAAACTATAAAACAGACGTTCCCCAGGCCTCAACTGTTGGTCCTCTTTTGTCTGATTACACCGAGTTCGTAAAAAATTTATTTTTTTCTACTAAAACTTAAAAATAAAGAGTTATAATTTAAAATGAAAAGATTAGAGCTAAACTCTGGGTTTGACTGAATGGGTGAAATCCATAAACTTGTTTTTTATAAATTCAAATCTAAGCCAAAGGTTGGATTTAAATTTCTTAAAAAGTAAAAAGTAGCTCCCTGACAAACTGAGAACAACCAGGATTTAACGAGTTCTCTCAGGATGAAGAGCAATCCGGCTCCTGTTGTGTTGCAGCACGTTTGGTTTTAATTAGATTTATTTGGTTGGATTTGAACTGAGTCTGACTGCAGAGGATCCAGATGAGAACATGTGGAACCAGTGAGAGCAGCTCAGAGCAGCCTTCAACAAACAGAGGAGGAGGAGGAGGAGGAGGAGGAAGAGGCTGCTAACACATTCCCTGAGCCGTACTGTGGGTGTGACAGCTCCATCTGGGAGATGTTAGACGGCTATTAGCACGCCACGAGGCCTCGGCGGCTCCGTAAACACACACAGGAACACACACATCGCCTGGTGTTATTCCAGGCGTGTGCTCTGGCAATCCAAGAGGGAGGAAGAGGAGGAGAGTACTGATGAAAGTGAAGGCAGATTTCCTCAGAAGCTCAATGAAAGCCCTTCCAAGGCTGTCTCCAAGACATTTCTCCTTGAACGTGGATCATGAGCAGCAAACATCAGGTGAAATCAGGTAAATCTGCCTGAAACCCATCATGCAGCACAGAACCAGAGCTTTACAGCTGACTCTATTTTAGTTTCGCTTTTATTCACATGTTGCTGCACAGAAGCAAAGAAATCTCTTTTACCTCTTGGACCGTCCCGCCTCAGAAACCTGGACTCACTCCAGCTTCCATTAACCTCTGACCTCTCCCTCACAGGTGAGAACTTCCTGTCCAAGTCTGCTGCTTTCTGCCCAGAGGGCCGCCATTGGCCGAGCTCTCCAGGTAGGCGGGGCTTGTTTAGTCGGAGGCCGTTTAGCTCGATGCGGACCTTCAGCTTTTTTAAGTCTAGGGTATAAAAATAATCATCAGTCGTGCTGCAGGTTCAAAGTCAGACAGCGTTGATGAGGAATTAGTCTGGTGCTAAAGCAAGCAGTCAACATCCTGAGGCTCATTTAAATAACATCTAGAAATCATTATTGGCCTTTAACTACCCTTCAGCCTAGTGCTGTGGGACCCTGAAGCGAGAGAAACGTTAACTCAAAGATATTCAGTTATGACGAGGCCCTTTAAAAATGCTGATTTGTCCTCTAATCTACCAGGTTCCTTCAATCTGCTCCACTTCTAACAAGCTGGTGAAAAACTAGACAGTAAATCTGAAACGGTAAGAAAAAATCTCCACACTCTGTGGGTTCAGTTTATACCGCAGCATAAATAGAGTTGTGTCCTCTGCATAACATGAAACCTGGAGAACACGTGGGATGCTCTAATACATCAGTGACCCGACTACGAATCCCAGCGGAATCCCAAATTTATATTAATTTAAACTATGCTTAAAATCAGCTACACTCATAGTCCACCAGAACTACGTGTACTTCTAATGTCTGCGTGTATTGTTGATCATTAAATTAATATTTGGTGTCTCCTTTAGTAATAATAATGTCTGCCAGTTCCTTCACTGAAGCCAACCATGCCTGAGAGCTAGAAAAGGACAACATGAAAGTGTCCCTGCAGCTAAAGAGACCAGGACCTCTTACCATTGGTGGGTTTGACTTTCTTGTTAGGACGTCCTGTCCTGCCCTCGTCCTCTCCTTCATCCTCCCGCCCTCTCTTCTGGCGACTGCTGATGATGCTGCTCTGATGAAACGGCTCCAGGCTGAAGATTCGCCGCTGGTTTATGGTCATGTAGAGGTTTGGCCTCAGAGAAGGAGAGCTCCCCTGAACCGGACCTCTGGGTGCTGAGACAACGGCTTGCTGTTGATCAGGCGGGGAAGCAGGACTCGTACTCTTATTTTTCTTCCTCCCCTGATGATCAACCTCTTCATTCTTCTCATCCTCCACTGAACAGTCGTTCTTCTCTTTGAGGACAGGAAGCTTGTCCATGTGGCGGTAAATGTGATGTTTGTGAGAAGACGAAGGATCTAAACCTGCCATAAAGAAAATATCTTTAACTCGATAAAAGTATTGATGACTCCAAATGAAAATTCACTCTGTGTCCACACCGGACACTGATGGCATTACCCAGAATGCTAAAGGTCGCAGAGTGGAGGAAGCACAGAGGAGGAAGAGAGGAAAGAAGAAACTATGCAGATATCACAGCTGATATCTTCATCGTAGTATTTATTAATATTTTCACCATCGCAGGAACATTTAGACCAATAACTGACTTCAGTTCTGGATCAAACTGCGTCATTAGACTGGTAAACTAGCCTGTCCCAGCACCAGTCTGACTGCATCTGGGAGGTTCTGGCCGTCCTAACGAGTCCAGTCTAGTTTGCTTCACAGAGATAAGGAGCTCTGTCAGTCATTGGTGTCCAGACTTGAATGAGTCGGACGATAAAACAGGCGGAAACCCCTGGTTGACCCTGAAGATGCAGAAACTCAGAGCTGCTGCCTTCAAGATCATTATAGAGCAATAACCGTCTGTTGTTTGTGTTTTGTTGGACAAATAATAACCAGAATTAACATTTATGAAGGGAGTTTTCATCTGGATCAATGAGCTTCAATGTGGAGGAGAGCGAGGTGGGAACCTTCCTCTGTGACACTCGGCTTCCTGCAGGAAATAAGAGCAGCGCTACGCTGGGTGCACTCAGAGTTCAGGTGTGTGTGTGTGTCACACACCTTTCTAAACACTCACACACACACAATGACTCAGAGAGTGGGGAGTTGAAGAGACAAGGAAAGGGAGCGAGTAGGAGCTTGCAGGAGCAAGTAGGAGCGTGCAGGAGCAAGTAGGAGCAAGTAGGAGCGTGCAGGAGCAAGTAGGAGCAAGTAGGAGCGAGTAGGAGCATGCAGGAGCAAGTAGGAGCGTGCAGGAGCAAGTAGGAGCAAGTAGGAGCGAGTAGGAGCATGCAGGAGCAAGTAGGAGCGTGCAGGAGCAAGTAGGAGCAAGTAGGAGCGAGTAGGAGCATGCAGGAGCAAGTAGGAGCGTGCAGGAGCAAGTAGGAGCAAGTAGGAGCGAGTAGGAGCGTGCAGGAGCAGGTAGGAGCAAGTAGGAGCGAGTAGGAGCGTGCAGGAGCAAGTAGGAGCGAGTAGGAGCAAGTAGGAGCGTGCAGGAGCAAGTAGGAGCAAGTAGGAGCGTGCAGGAGCAAGTAGGAGCAAGTAGGAGCGAGTAGGAGCAAGTAGGAGCAAGTAAGAGCGTGCAGGAGCAAGTAGGAGCAAGTAGGAGCGAGTAGGAGCAAGTAGGAGCAAGTAGGAGCGTGCAGGAGCAAGTAGGAGCAAGTAGGAGCGTGCAGGAGCAAGTAGGAGCAAGTAGGAGCGTGCAGGAGCAAGTAGGAGCGAGTAGGAGCAAGTAGGAGCAAGTAAGAGCGTGCAGGAGCAAGTAGGAGCAAGTAGGAGCGAGTAGGAGCAAGTAGGAGCGTGCAGGAGCAAGTAGGAGCGTGCAGGAGCAAGTAGGAGCAAGTAGGAGCGTGCAGGAGCAAGTAGGAGCGAGTAGGAGCGTGCAGGAGCAAGTAGGAGCGAGTAGGAGCAAGTAGGAGCGTGCAGGAGCAAGTAGGAGCAAGTAGGAGCGTGCAGGAGCAAGTAGGAGCAAGTAGGAGCGTGCAGGAGCAAGTAGGAGCAAGTAGGAGCGAGTAGGAGCAAGTAGGTGCAAGTAGGAGCGTGCAGGAGCAAGTAGGAGCAAGTAGGAGCGAGTAGGAGCAAGTAGGAGCAAGTAAGAGCGTGCAGGAGCAAGTAGGAGCAAGTAGGAGCGTGCAGGAGCAAGTAGGAGCAAGTAGGAGCGAGTAGGAGCAAGTAGGAGCAAGTAGGAGCGTGCAGGAGCAAGTAGGAGCGTGCAGGAGCAAGTAGGAGCAAGTAGGAGCGTGCAGGAGCAAGTAGGAGCGAGTAGGAGCAAGTAGGAGCAAGTAGGAGCGTGCAGGAGCAAGTAGGAGCAAGTAGGAGCGTGCAGGAGCAAGTAGGAGCGAGTAGGAGCAAGTAGGAGCAAGTAGGAGCGAGTAGGAGCAAGTAGGAGCAAGTAGGAGCGTGCAGGAGCAAGTAGGAGCAAGTAGGAGCGTGCAGGAGCAAGTAGGAGCAAGTAGGAGCGAGTAGGAGCAAGTAGGAGCAAGTAGGAGCGAGTAGGAGCAAGTAGGAGCGTGCAGGAGCAAGTAGGAGCAAGTAGGAGCGTGCAGGAGCAAGTAGGAGCAAGTAGGAGCGAGTAGGAGCAAGTAGGAGCAAGTAGGAGCGTGCAGGAGCAAGTAGGAGCAAGTAGGAGCGTGCAGGAGCAGGTAGGAGCAAGTAGGAGCAAGCAGGAGCGTGCACGTAATCCAGCAGAAATCCTCTTACCTCTCAGAGGGGCCGCAGAGGGAGTTCCTCCTCCTCCTTTCCACCCATCTCTCTGCTCACAGCGCTCCTCTCCTCCCTCTTCATCCCTTCTTCCATCCTCCTGCTGACCATCAGCCAGCTCCTCCTCTCCTCCTCCTTTCTCCCTCAGCTCCAGCTCAGAGAATTGCAGCATTGTGCGCTGAGAGAGAAAGAAGTGAGAAGAAAACCTGGGTTTTGGTTTGTTGAGCGTGAAACATCAGAGCAGCTTGTTGGTGTTTGGTTTATTTCAATGATCTCCTCCCAAAATGAGAGCCGAGCTCCTCAGATTATCAAAGTCTGCTCTGTTGATCAGGAGGTTTTAGTTGGATTACTAATTCAGCTCTTGACCTCCTAACCGCAGCAGATGTGAGGAGAAATTTCCTGTAGAACGTCCAGCTTCCAACCCTAACCTCCCAGAACGTCCAGCTTTGGAGGACATGGAAATGGTCCCTATTGGAGAAAACGTGGATCTGATCCAGACAAACAGAGCTGTTCCTGCTGGAATCAGATCCATAAAACTGCAGGTTCTCACTATCCCTCCAGTGGATTCTCATCAGAATAATAAATCAAGCGCTGACGTCCTGTTCTTCACAGCTTGAGACTGCAGTTCAACCTTCATGTTAATCCTTAAACTTAGTTCCTCTCAGCTGACGTTTCCCGTCCAACACCTTCATGACCCGATTCACTGAAGGTAGCCTATGCTCCAACACAACAAGAACCAACCAAAGATCCGATCATCAACCCCAGATGACGAGAAACAGATCTCGTCGTCAAGCACAGTTAAAGTAAATAATTAAGGATGCATCCATGTAATGTAAATCATAAAAAGTGTCGGAGTTTTAAAGACCAGCGCCGTTTGGGAGGCGCAGTTATCCTGAGCTATTGTCCATCTGCTGCTGCAGGTGGGAACTGCAGCGCAGGTAGAGAGAGAGGAGGAAAGGCAGCCTGCAGCTCTACAACCTGAGGGCACGACTGTCAGGAGGTTGAATTCATCTTAGCTACAAATAAATGAGCATAAATCCTGCTGCTACCCATCTTCATTCAGAATACACACTTTATGACCACAGAACCAGGCTACATACGACACATTACGTCCAGAAGTCAACAAACACGACGGCACCGTCTCTCTGCCTCATTCTTTGACAACTCGATGGAAGGAAGAACTTCCCTCCTGCTGCGTTTATAATGGAAGGTTGCATTTAGTAAGAAGCAACAGCAACAGGACATGAGAGCTGCTGCATTTAATGCGTATTAGTGCTGTTTGCTTTGTAAATCAGAGCTGAGATAATGGGAGCAAATGTAGTTGTAGTTCAGGTGCTGATAAAGCTTCAAGAACCGTAAAAACAAAGACAATGAGATGAAACCTAGAAACACGTGAAACAGCAACACAGTGCAGGGAAAGACCCAAAAGAACATTTAATAATTCATCACTAACCTCCACAAATGTTCTCAGCATGTTTCAGCAGTATTTCTGTTCATCACCAAACATCAAGTCCTCCCCCACCTCAGCCTGCTGGTCTCTGTCGCACGCTTCCATCTGCCCTGACCACAAACCCATTTGGAAAATTAATGGCCCGCGAAACGACCCACAAATCCATCGGCGCCGGGAGGAGAAGGAAGAGCGAGTTAATGAGAGTACCGTCGTCCTTCAGGAGCCACGAGTGAACAGGCCGACAATATGACAGTGAACAGAGAAACACGAGGCCTGAATTCCCAGAATGCATCACTTCACCTGCTGTCTGGAGGAAAAATCGCTCCTTTCTACCGTGTCTGAACTTCTTCAGCTCTTTAGCACAGCGGAGGAACGATAATGATGTGGGCTTTGGATTGCTGTCATTAACAAGCCTGAAGGTGAATGATGAACTTCATCACCAAGCAGCCCAGGAGATCCGTCTCTATGTTTCCAAATGAATTCTAGTCTTGAATTTGAACCTGGTGTACAGAAATATATCTGACTGGATTTAACTGACCAAATGATCGCCGTTTAAATGACCTTAATGAACTGTGTGTTCAGGTCCAACGATCAACAGACTAGCAGAGAAAAGCAGGTTTCATCATTAATGAAGGAAGGAAGCAGCACATCCATCCTCTTACCTGGAGGGAACTTTGCTCTCTGCTGAGCTTGCTGACATCAGGGAGGACACTGGTGGTCAGATCTTTGAACTGGTCGCCCACACAGCCAGGAGAGCTTGTGATCTGCTTGTTCAAGTTGGACGGCCTGTTTGTGCAGCAATCAGGTTCTTTAGGATCACCATCAGGGAGATTTCCATGGTCCTGGATGTTCAGATTCGTCCCTTCATTTCCATAGCTGCTGTTGGTGAGAAGGTCTTTGAGGACGTTTGGGGTCAGATTATTGTGAACTCTGTTAAGTTCTCCATTAGCAGCAAAAAGGTTTGGACAGGATGGGCCTTGAGTAAAACCTCCAGATGGGGGGAACCTGTGGCCATCTAAGGGGGGGTTTCCACAGGCTGGGCTGCTTTCTCCACATGAAGATCCTCTGAAACTGGAGCCTGGCCATGCAGCATTGTGGGTTTCACCAATGTGAAAATGGTCAATACTGTTTCCACAACCTGAAGCACCAGGGTTTCCATTTTCACCAGTTGAACAACTGGAACTTCTAGGTTGACACACTGGTACCTTTAACCTGCCATTTCTGCAACTGGATCCCACAACATTTGGACTTCTACTACCCCTGGTACACGTAGGGTCGATGCTGGCACACAGTGACAGCCTGGAGTTCACGACTCCTTCAGCTGGGAATCTGGGATTTAACACGCTCCACACTGGGACCGGAGGACTGGAAACAGTGGATGCTGGTCCCTCACTGGTGCAACCTGGACTTTCTGATAGACTGCTACTCCCTAAAGCTGGACTCTTCTGACTTCTGACTGTGAGCTGAGTTTCTATGTCATTGTTTGTGAAGTCACTAGACCCACTTTCAGTACCACTGGGAACCGACAAGATGCTATTTTTAGGAAGGCTTGGCTGGGGGTTGTTCTTTACAGGACTATTTACACCACACACAACGCCCAGAGCTTCTGGAGCATCACCACCAGCAGCTCCAGCTTTAGAGTTTCTAGAGAACTGCCATGGAGAAGTTCGGGCACATTGCATCGTCACCTCTTCTGGGATGTCTGGGAATGGGCTTTCTGGGTTTTCCTCTTCTGAGATGTCTTGTCTTGATGAAACAGTACAGTTAGATGGAGATGGGAGTAGACAGCTTAGACTCTGCTCTTCAGTCTGGATTCCATGAGTGGTTTCTGGAAGCCATGACCTCTTGCCTTTGAACTGGTGCTCTCCACTGGTGCGCTGTTTGTGGGGAACTTCGATGATATTGTCGTTTTCCTCATCACGTACCAAGTCAATGCAAACTACTTCGTCCCTGCCAACAGACACGGGTTTATCTGGAGCTTCCTTTAAAGCTTCCTCGTCGTCACTCTTGGGACAGTGGTTAGCATCTTGCCTTTTCTGATTCTTGAATTGTTCTTCAGCTCTGATTTTATTATGGGTCTTAGACAAACTCGGACTTTGCTTTTTGTTTTCAGGACCTGAACAGGTTGACATGGCGGCTAAATGACCAGAACTCTGATAAGGTAACACTCCGTACGGGAGGCCCTGTTTCAGCGCCGTAGGTGACTGGTAAAAGCTGCTGCTGCCAAGGAAAAGTGGATGGGGAAACACATGCCCTTTATTTGGCATTCGCTGCAGGGACATAGTCTCAGCAACAGAGTATGGGATGTAGCGGTTAGTGTAACCAAAACTACAAGGCAGGAAAGAGTCCTTGTAAATTTGGTTGGAGGCGTTTTTGTTTTCTGGATTTGACTGTTGATACTGAGACACATCAGGCTGGTTATCTTTAGTGTCGGCCTTAGAATGGGTCTTACTCTGTTTTCTATTTGCAGAGCACTGTCCTGCTGTGACAGTACTGGAGACACTGGTTATCTGACCTGTTGGAGATTCAGCTGAGACTGGAGATTTCAGCTGATTCTGAATAATGTCCACTGCACAGCTTAGAGTCTGGGAGCAAATGTTATGGTCAGAGGAAGAGCCTAAAGTAACCCTGGGAGAGGTAGTGTTACAGATCATTTCATGATCTGGGGTCTTGTTTCGAGAGCTAACGGGCAGAGGTCGTCCCTCTTTGAGGTCTTGCTTCTGTTTGGCTACCAGCGTGTGCTGGGATGGGTGTAGATACCCCAGATTGGCCACAGCCTGTGCTTTGGATGGGAACTCCAACTCTTCAGCAGAATTGGCTTTTTCCTCCACGTTTTTGGTAGTTTTCTGAGGTACGGCTGTGCCCAGTGGTTTCTTTGCACGTGTTGAATGTGTTTCAGCATTAAAGTTGGAATCTTTGGTATTGCTGCCGCCTGAGTTCATGGAACAGCTGTGCTGGGAGCCGTGGCAGACATGATGTGAAGCAGAAAGTGAGGCCGAGCTGCTACTCTTGTAAAGATGCTTATGAGGGTCTGCATTGGCGCTGCTGAGGGACTGGGACTGAGGTACTGAGCTGGGAGGTTGGGAAACTGGAGGCGAGTTAACATGAGCGCCGCTGCTGACAGCCCCCTTGGTAGAGCTTGGCTGACTTAGCTTTACTCCACTGCTGTTGCTGCCTTCACGTTGACATTCAGAGCTCTCAATCTGCATCTGGGGCTCCTGGCGACTCTGAGAACTGGTGCTGAAAGCAGAAAGTTCTTGAGGCAACTGTGGTCCAAAGCCTTGCAAGGTCTTGTCCTGGCTGCGGGGCAGAGGTGAGAGGATAGCACGGGTTAGGTTAACTGAGGACATCCTGATGGGAGGAGCCAGTGAGGAGCCAATATGGGTCAGAGAATAGGGAGAGATGAAGAAAAGTCTCTCATCTGCAGGAGTATTACTTCCATTTGCACACAAAGACTGATAAGCCAGCTGCTGCTGGGTGAAAGGAGATCCAGACAAGAGGGAGGTCTTATATGCCATGTCCAAGAAGGGATACATTGAAGCTTCCATGTAAGGACTAATCCAAGGCAATCTTAAAAAGTTACCAGCACCGTTTAGAGTCCGTTCTGACGGCTTCTCGGTGGGGACAGTTTGGTGGTTCAACCCCATGCCATTGCCTTCTGGGGCAGAGACAAGGAGAGGTTTCTGCAGAGCTGGAGCTGGGTTTTTATAAAGTTCAGCACATCCATTTACCGATTTCTGTCCTTCTAGGAGGGGTACAGAAGGCCTGTACAGGAGGTCATAGCCAAGTCGCAGGGAGGTGCCGGGCGCCTGGGGCTTTTGTGCAGAAAGAGGAAGGATGCCAGGGTAGGCAATTCCTCCATGGGGGCAAATATTTTCCCCTGCCAGAGTGTTTCGGTCAATGCTGAGAGCAGCTAGTGGGTTCATCTTGTGAGTTGTACCAGCATCTACCTGAAACACGAAAAGGCAAAGTAAGCCGCATTTTTACATCAAGCAGGTTATGTTTTCATCAGTTACATTCTCAGTTAAATGATTCCTCTCCAAGGACCTATCACACTTTAATGAGGCAATAACCAAAACAATGAGTGAAAGTAAGCAGACAGAGGATGCACAGTGGACAGCCTCACCATCACTGATGCTTTGACAGGGGTCACGCCTGGGGGTCACATGAGGCTGAAGGGTCGTACAGCACAGCTGCACGCCATGTGGAGTGTACAGATGTCACAGGGGCCCAATGTCGGGCCAACGTGTACATCCTTTTAATAAACTAACCCTTAATAACTGGTTCCACACTGGTGATGAACCAACACTGGGTCATCTTGAGTTTGGACGAGTTTTCTTGCCTTATTGACTCAGAGGTCAGAGTTAAAGGCTGAGATTCAGAAGGTCTGGAGGACGGTTGCTGTTGACCACTAAAAGATAACGAGAAGATCTGACTGCTAGGAAAAAGACCTCTGTGGTGCTCTCACTAGCAGCTCGTAGGTTTACCCCAGAGGGGAGTTTGTGTCGATCCTTCAGGGAGTTGGTGCTTTGATGGTTCCAGTACTGGTTCAGTCCTCCTAGATGGAAAAGACCTACCAGACTGAGACAACTGGAACCACATGGACAGTGCTTGGTCTGGTGTCTGTAGGAGTTGTTTTAGATGAAGGTCATTAAGTTAACATAGTTAATGGAGGAAACCATGTTTCTGGTGGTTCGGCCTGATTATAGTGTCGCCATACAATCAGCCTCCTCCACTCTCCCTGAACAGAGCCAGGAGGCAGAGGAGGGTGATGAAGAGAGAGGAGGCAGACAAAGAGTCAGGGAGAGCTGTGGGGAAGGAAGAGAGCCTCCTGATTGAATTTCCTGTCACACGGCGCTGTGAAGCTTCTCTGATTGGCTTTCAGCAGCAGGGCCATTAGGAAATTATCTAGACAGCTGGATGGCGCCTGAGATGAGGAAGAGGAGGAAGAAGAGCAGCAGGAAGAAAAAATGAACCAGATGGAAGCTAAGTTAAACTCAAAATAACATGAGAGCAGAGATGGAGCTCAGTGATTGGTTCAGAAGTTCTGCCTAAAACAGACCAAGGAAACATAAATAAATATTAAAGCATCATCAGCTGACAGTCCAACGTAAAGGTTTCATACTTTAACCGATGCTTCAGGAAGAAATGAACCAGGACTTCCTTCCCAATTAAATCCAGACAGGAAGGAGCTTTAATGAGCTGCAGTGATAACAGCTTCTGGTCTGACTGTGATCAAACATCAGTGGAGCTGAAGCTGACCTTTCACCTCATCATGTTGTGGACCCCACTACCTCTGGCTTCAGCTTCAGACAGGAGCGTCTCCCTGGAAGAGGCAACGCAGTCCACCATGTCTGCAGGAAAACACACCAACTAGCAGGTCAGAACCAAACAGAACAAGGCTCCGGGTTCTGAGCTCCCACAGAGCTTTGATTCTGCAGCGAGAACTCCTGAGAGGTGAACAGCTCTGCTGGAAATCAGCTTTTATCATCATTTGTGTTTCTGCTTGGTTTTCATAGATCTTTAGACATCAATGAAGGCTTCACTGCAACCCTTCCCCATCATGCCTGAAAGCCCGCCCTGACCTACAGGTCCTTATCTTCACTGAGATCTTCAACAAGTCTCTGGAGCTGTGTGAGGTTCCCTCCTGCTTCAAACGATCCACCATCATCCCAGTGCCCAAGAAACCCACCATCCTAGGATTAAATGACTACAGGCCTGTAGCCCTGACGTCTGTGGTCATGAAATCCTTTGAGCGACTGGTGTTGAAGCACCTGAAAGACATCACAGGCCCTCTACTGGACGCCCTGCAGTTTGCTTACCGAGCAAACAGGTCGGCAGATGATGCTGTTAACTTAGGTCTAAACTTCATCCTGCAACACCTCGACCGTCCAGGGACCTACGCCAGGATCCTGTTTGTAGACTTCAGCTCGGCCTTCAACACCATCATACCAGACATCCTCCACCAGAAGCTCACCCAGCTCAACGTCCCAGCCTCCACCTGTCAGTGGATCAACAGCTTCCTGACGGACCGACAGCAGCAGGTGAGACTGGGGAGCATCTTCTCCCGAACCAGATCAATAAGTACTGGTGCCCCCCAGGGGTGTGTTCTCTCCCCACTCCTCTTCTCCCTGTACACAAATGACTGCACCTCAGCAGACTCGTCCGTGAAACTCCTGAAGTTTGCAGATGACACCACTGTCATTGGACTGATCCAGGACGGTGATGAGTCTGCATACAGACAGGAGGTGGATCGCCTGATACACTGGTGTAGTCAGAACTGCCTGGAACTAAACCCACTCAGGACTGTGGAGATGGTGGTGGACTTTCACCACCCCCTCACCATCCTCAACAACACTGTGTCTGCTGTGGACTCCTTCAGGTTCTTAGGAACCACCATTTCTCAGAACCTGAGATGGTCTTCACACATAGACACTGTTCGAAAGAAGGCCCAGCAGAGACTGTACTTCCTGAGGCAACTCAAGAAGTACAACCTTCCACAGGAGCTGCTGGTCATCTTCTCCACTGCCATCATTCAGTCTGTCCTGTCTTCATCCATCTCAGTGTGGTTTGGTTCATCCACCAAACAGGACAGGTCCAGACTGCAACGAATAATCAGGACTGCAGAGAGAATCATCAGGGCTGACCTTCCCTCCATCCAGGACTTATACAGGTCTAGGGTCAGGAAAAGAGCTGCTAAAATCTCTGCAGACCCCACACACCCTGCACATAAACTGTTTAGAGTTGTGCCTTCAGGTGGCGCTACAGAGCGCTGTTAGCAAGATTACTCTAAGAGGTCATCAGTGCCCCCTATGTGGGATCTTTGAAGATCAGGGCCCACATCTACAAACAGAAAGTTATAGCTCTATGAGGACTTTCTGATCGTTGTCATCTTCGTTATCCAGCTCTCTCAGCCAACTTTCTGCTTCTTCTAGTGGTTAATTATTTCCTCATTCATTACACCAGCGCCCCCAGGAGAAAGGAAGTAGTAATGCCGTGGAGTATTTATGAACTAAACCTCCAAGCGCTGCACCAGCCAACATTATCATCATCATGTTGTCTCAACTCTTCATTAAATCAGTTTGTTGTGTGAAATGAATTCAGCTTCATAAACTCACACTGGCGACCAGTTCCAGTAACAGACTGAGGCCTTGTGTAGTTCTTCTCTTCAGGTCAGGTTTTCTCAGAGTCAGGAGTGTGTGTCTCACATTCCTGCAGCCACACACCCCCACACACACACTCCTGTTTTCAGGCTCGTCGTGTGTGTGTTTGCTTTATCGGCCAGCAGGGGGGCTGATAAGGCACGTCGCCGCTTTTCCCCAGGAACTCATAATCCACCGGCGCTCAATGGACACACACACCCGCCTGACGGCTGCCACACACACACACACACACACACACACACACGGAGTAATTGATGGCTGTTAGCAAGCTGGGATTTCAATAACAGCTCTTATCTGTAGGCTGCTGAAGGACGGCCCTGTGTGTGTGTGTGTGTGTGTGTGTGTGTGTCGGTCCTCGTACGCTGGTGTGAACACATTACAGTCATCAAGGAGGAACATTCCAGCCGGGCTTCAGAGGTCATGTCAGGGTTCAGGACGCCTGGAAACACAGTCTGATGATGGATGTCCTCACAAACACACAGAACCCTGCAGGTTGTGCTCCAGTAGGTTTACAAGGAAGGGGAGATGTTCTGCAGAGGTTCCTCTGAGTTTCCAGGAGAACTTCTCCTCCTTGTTCTGCTCATGAAGAGCTCTTTGTGTTTGTTCTCTTGTTCACGTCACATTTCAAATCTGTGCAGAGCTAAAAGCATTTCTCTCTTCCCTTCAAGCGGACATTTTCGGATTAGATAATTAGAGGTGTGCTCCTCAGCAAACTTCACACCCAGAGACCATCAGGGAGGCCAGAACCAATCTGTCTCATGCCAGAACCTGGAGGGAGCTCTAGTAAAGAAGTTGAGGTGGTCTCAGACTTGGAGAAAGCGGCTCACATCCTGTCCCTATGAACTTGGCTGTAAGCATCATCGTCAGACAGCACAGATGACGTGACGCAGCAGAGAGCACCGGCGTGTCTCCTCAGCCTCGGTTTGCCTCTAAGACGTGCAGAACAAAGACGGCAAACAATGAGCACAATTATTTGCAGCTTTGGTGGATCACCCTGCAGGTGTTACAGAAACATATTCCCATCTTCTCCTCTCAGAATTTGCTGGGTCCAGTTGGCTGCTGAGGCCTCATGAAGCGTGTTAGCTGGACGGCGGCCGTGACTTGGTGCTTCTGGTCTTTAGGGTATGTTGGTAAATTACGCTGCTGTTTGGGCCTCGCTGTCCAGTTTTAGGAGGCATAAACGTTTCATAAATCTGGCCCAGAGACAGTGAGACAGATAGGAAAGACAAGACACCAGTCACAGCCTCTCGGCCCAGTCGGGTCTGGCAGGCGTGAATGTCTGCTGGGACCTGAAGTGGGCCGGGGCCGTGAAGTGGTTCCCTAATGGAGCGCCGATGGAGCACCTTATTCCTTGGCTTTAGCTCCAGTTTTCATACAATCATCCCCCAGAACCTAGCTGGTGAACTCAGTGGGTTGGACCTGAACTCTTCCTGACTGGATCCTGAACTTCTAATAATCCCAGTCAGTTCAGATTAGACAGAACACCTGCAGCAGCAGCACCACACTCATACGGTGTCCCACAAGGCTGTGTGCCCAGTCCTTCGGTCTTCAGCCTGGCTGCACAGCACCGAGCAGATCCAGAAGCTGGAAACAAAGCCGGGATTAATCAACTTGAACAAACTGAACCTAAACGCATTGTTTGATAACCAGGATCAAACTGGACCTGGGATGTCTGATTGACTGGACTGAATTTACTGTATCTTTCTGGATAAACTGGATTTTTTCTATGCATCATCGCCTCCTCCTTCCTGCACAGAACGTGTTAAATAACAAGGAATGGCCAGTGGACCGAACCAGGCTTTTCTAATCACGGTACTGACCCTAACACTAGGGTCACACTGACCCAGGTGACCTAACAGCACACACCAACATGCAGATCCTGATCCAATCTCAGCCAGCTCCAGCTTTACACGTCAGACATTCTGCAGAATCAGAAGAACTGCTTTTAGATACAACTGGCCCCTTCAAAAGGTCCAGTTTATGAATCTATCAAACACCCCTGAATGGCTGGAGTTTGTCAGTCTCCTCTCAGAAGACGTTTCCATGCAAGGATCTAGACGTGTTCTGTGGGTCACCTCTGAGCTGGCTCTGCTCATTCCTCGGTCACCATGATGGGACCCATCCTGGGCCTGTGGAGATGTGAGCTTTCAAAACTGAAGTCGTCATTATGAGATCAACTCTCTACAGTGGAGCTCAGAGCACCTTGGAGCACCAGGCCAACGGGTCAGGGGTCACCAGCCCTGCTGACTGGTGTAGATCTACTGCAGTTAAATGCTCATATTTCTCCTATTTTACGCTGAAAGTCTCATTTAGTCAAATCAGACAATCACAGCGTTTCAGAAAACGGTTGTTTTGTTCAAAGCATCAAATAAGCTGTTCAGTATTTAATATTATTTAATATATTTAATATAAAGTCATCTGCAGATTGAGGTTCTCATAAAAACCTAGAAAACAGAAGCTAGAACAACTGAATATTTCCAGCTCTGCAGCAGGACAGTTAGAGACCAAATAAGACGAATGAATCATGAATGAAACCAGTAAAACCAATAGACCAATGGTCTGTCTTCCATGATGTGTCACGTTTGTACCCTGGTGCCTACAGGTCCAGTAGCATGATGCTCCTCTGCAGCTCATTAGAACTCCTCTCCAGTTGGGAACCATGGAGATGTGAAACCAACCTGATGTTCTCCATCTCCTCTGCATCTGAATCCACTTTTCAAACATCCATCCGGTTAAAGTCGGAAATAAACCCAGAAATCCGTCCTCAAAGATGCGCGCGTGCCGACACGTGCACGCGCTCAGCAGACATCGTGCAGCTCGCGCTTCCTTGCTGCTCCGTGCACGCGCTCCTCCATGTCAACACAAAGGGTGGTGTTAATGAGTTACCTGTGGACACGCCGAGATTCCTCCGCCACGCACGCACGCACACCTGAGCGTGCACGCGCGCCACTTTCCGTGTGTGTGTGTGCGCGCGCAGAGTCCCGCCAGCAGCGGTGGGTCACATCCAAACAGTTTCTGGTCCAAAAGCAGGAAAACACGGAGCTGCAGGTTCCTCCCTTTCTTGTCGGCCCGTGGCCTGCCTGCGTGTCTGTCTGCGGGGCTTATCCTCCTCTTCCTCCTCCTCTTCCTCCCCACGCGGACTCAGCCTCCCTCTTTCTCTGCCGCTCACGCGCTCATGGATCAAAAGACTCCAAGTGATCGATGACGTTTCCAGCGGGAGCCTTTCAAAATAAAAGCCGCCCCTGCCTCTGGTTGTTGAGGATGATGACGAACGTGTAACAGAAGGAGTCAGAACATACAGCAGACCAGAACCAAGACCCAGTTTTTTGGATCTAACAGTTTCACTGTTCTTGCTGTGGATCTACCTCAGATGTTGTTAATCCTCCAACCAAAGCTGAAGACCTGGTGAAGATGCTGTGTGAGAGAGTTATTCTCCACAGTGAAAGGAATCCTGCACCCAGATGGACTGAAAGGCCACTCAGAGAGGAAGAGGCCACCATGGACCTGGTGACATTAACGTCAGGAGACATGTCCTGTGGTCTGAAGAAACTAAAACTGAAGATTGTCCATAATGACCATTGTTACATTAGGAGGAAAGAACGTAGCCTCAGAACACCATCCCAGCTGTGAAGTACAGTGGTGGCAGCATCATGCTGTGGGGTGTTTGGTTGTAGGAGGGACTGGTGCACTTCACTCAACGGATGACATCATGAGGAAAGAACCTTAGGTAGAAATATTAAAGCAACGTCTCAGGACCTCAGTCAGGAAGCTACAGGTTGGACATAAATGGGTCTTCCACCAAATTAGTTACAGAGTGGCTGAAGGACAACAACTGAATGATCTCCTCAACGGGTTCTCCAGGAGCCTTCGAATGAACCATTCATTTGATCCAGGTGTGTTGGACCAGCTCTAAAACCTGCAGAACCAAGCTGCTGAGGACTGGAGACGGCCACCCTGGTTCTACGCAGATATTTTCACACTTTACAGGACCAACTGTTACTGAGTCTGACTGAAAACGTCTAAAACGGGTCCAGTAGGAACACCGGGCCATAAAGAATTTGAAGTTTTTTGTCTTATTTTTCCTGCAAACACATCTTGCAGGAAACAAACAGGTCCTGATCCGAGTGTTGGTTCCTAAATCCTCCAATCCTCCGTACCTTTGTTGGAGTTTGGATTGTTGTTTTCCATCGAATCAATAAGAAACCGGACTTGTGGTTCTACTAAAGGTTCTGTCAAATTGAGGGTTTTTGGACTAAATTTGGTGCAAATGCTGGTATAAAATGGAAACATCTTCAACTACAGTTATTCTGGTTCTGGTACCAATCTCAGTTTTATTTAAGCCAGAGTCCAGAACAAAGTGTCCAGTGCTTTTATTTTGAAAGGAAAGCAGCATTTCCTTCTGACTGTGGTAAAAAAATCCACTTTAACAGAAACACTGAAGCTTAATCAGCTTAGTTTCCTTTAAACAAACTTTTCATCTTTTGCTGAATCAATAATGAATATTTTTATATGGTCTCTCAGGTTCTAAGTTGAAGCAGAACCTTCTGGTTCTGAAATAAACTGGACCGACGGTCTGCTTCAGGGGTTCTGGTGAACTTGTCATTAATGAGCATCATCTCAGTCAGAAATTCTGAGCTTTAATCTGGAGATACACAGCACCACCATGTGGTTCTATTCAGTACTGCAGTAGATACAACCCTAACCCTAAACAGAGGGATGGTTCCGAATGAAAATCCCAGTAGATCAGCAGGTTCTGAGACACTCATACCAGTCTGTCTGGCACCAACAACCATTAAACGTTCAAAGCCAAGCAGACCTTCGTTCTTCTGTGTTTTGATGTTAGGTTTGAAGTTCACCAAGTCATCTCCAGCATCTCTGGATGTCTAAATCCACTGGCCTGCTGCCATGTGCTATTGAAGAAGTGTACCTAATAAAATGGCCAGTGAGCGTAGTTTCATTCTGGCCAGGGAACACCTCAGGATCCTCCAATGGGAGCTAGAGAGGGAAGTTGGTTCCTCTGGAACACTGTGATAAACGGTCTGCAGACTAGAAGCTAACAGCTGTGTGGTTGAAGTGTTGCTAACAGCTTGGTGATAGTCCCTCAGATATTACTGTAACACCTACTTAATAATTGGTTTCTATGGTAGCACCATCAGCTTCCCCACAGGCCCAACCAGCCTGCTCGGCCCATATCTCAGTGGTTCTGGTTGTTTAAACATGCAACACATGATGTGTGGGTGTAAGCACAGGCAGAACCACCATGTGATGTGGTCCAAACAGGCAGCAGAACCGTTATTTACTGGATATTTGGTGGATAAGCTTTGTCCTGTTTCATGCTGATGTCTCTGACCTCTGACCTTTGGTTTACAGAGAAAAGGGAAAACAGATCTGCTGAATCACAGCAGTTTAGAGATTGCCTTCCTTGACTTGCTCTAACCTTCCTTTAAATGAGCTGCAGTAGCGTAAAATGAGCAGGTTAAACACAGTAAACCAGAAGAACCTGAGTTGATTCTCAGCTATAAGGAGCCGTACGGAGCTGCGCTGAAAACAGGTTTTACCTACAGCTTTCTTCAGTCTGCAGAGTGAAAAGAGGAAGTGGTTTCAGCATGTTTCTCTAGAATACAACTCACTGTGATTATCACAAACCTCCATGTGGTTTAGCACATCCTTATATCTGCTCTACTGCTGTGGAACTAAAAATAAAGAGTTTTTTCTTCATTAACAAGCAGATTTCCCTTTCAGCTTCCTAATTCTGATATTGTACACAAACACGTACCTTTGAAGCATCCGTCTGCTTAAATACTTGAATTTGGAACTACTGGGATTAGTTCTTATGTTCAGTTCAGCTGCCTAGATTATTTCAGGCTGCTGCAGCTAAAGTTTGTGATGGTCCTAAATTATGAACAGAAAACACAAAATCCTCCGTGAGTAAATGTGTTTAATAAACGTGTCATAAGGATAGACGACCTGGCACATCAAGCTCCACCTCACTGTTGTTCTACAGCTTAGAAAGTCATAAACAAGCATCTGGTGCTGAATTATTACACTGATCAACTTAAACAGACCTGAGAGCTCTAAACTGTCTTTTGTGAACCTGCAGATAAACAACAGTATCATCTGCATACACAGAGACCCTATATGGTCCAGCACTGGCAGCTGCTGCTGAATTAAAACCTCAGTGGTGCAGAAATGGAGAACAGTTCTTGGCGCTGCCTGCAGAGCTGTTACTGGGTGGCTTTGAGCTGTTTGAGGGAGAAAGGTGTTGTGCACTGACTGCCATGTGGTGAGATGGTGGGAGGACAAAGATGATGTTCCTCTACAGACACAATCACCAAAACCCCCTTTAACTGGGTCAATCATGAGCGTTTTCCAGTGCAGTGGGTAGGTAGGGTGTGTGGGGGTCAGGGGTAGCCAGGCAGTCAACAGGAAGTCAATATTAATTACCCAGAAAATTAAAACAAAATAGTTTTATGCTTTATGGAACATTTGTGACCTAGATTTGAGGTCAACCCTTTATGTCTTCAGACATACTGCAGCTCTGCAGTCGCACACTGATGTTTCACTGCACTGTGGTTCTGCTCTGCAGAGCATCTAGCATTGATCAGGGTGCATCAGAGAAACCTCTGCTGTTCACTGTCAGATGCTGTGATAAATCTCACTAAAGGTTCAGACATGACGCTAATGTGTGAGGAACAGCTCAAATCTGCAACCATAAGTGGAACAATTAATTTAAATATCAGGTGTAAATGACTCTGCTTCTGAAGCCATTTGAACATCTAGACAGATGATTGAACCCATGGAGAGAAGATGCCACCAGAACAACTCTTTCATATCTGTTGTGGTCAGGCTGCCAGAGTCTGCTCTGCATGATATAGAAAACGTGCTGATTTAATCAATTCTTCAGTTGATGTTTAGCATCATGACATGAAGCTAGCATGCAGCACATGTTCATCCATCCACTGTCTTCCTCTTATCTGACGTTGGATTGCAGGTTCAGGAGGGAAACCCAGATGTCCATCTGTCCAGAGATGCTCTCCAGTTCATTTTGGGGGATCTACAGGCATTCCCAGCCCAGCAGGGATACATGGTTCCTGCAGCATATTCTAGGTCTGCTCTGGGATGTATGACCAAAGAACATCTATGGATGCATCCTGATAACCTTGCTTACCGAGCAAACAGGTCGGCAGATGATGCTGTTAACTTAGGTCTACACTTCATCCTGCAACACCTCGACCGCCCAGGGACCTACGCCAGGATCCTGTTTGTAGACTTCAGCTCGGCCTTCAACACCATCATACCAGACATCCTCCACCAGAAGCTCACCCAGCTCAACGTCCCAGCCTCCACCTGTCAGTGGATCAACAGCTTCCTGACGGACCGACAGCAGCAGGTGAGACTGGGGAGCATCTTCTCCCGTACCAGATCAATAAGTACTGGTGCCCCCCAGGGGTGTGTTCTATCCCCACTCCTCTTCTCCCTGTACACAAATGACTGCACCTCAGCAGACTCGTCCGTGAAACTTCTGAAGTTTGCAGATGACACCACTGTCATTGGACTGATCCAGGACGGTGATGAGTCTGCATACAGACAGGAGGTGGATCGGCTTGTACACTGGTGTAGTCAGAACTGCCTGGAACTAAACCCACTCAAGACTGTGGAGATGGTGGTGGACTTTCGGAAAACACCACCTCCATACACCCCCCTCACCATCCTCAACAACACCGTGTCGGCTGTGGATCACTTCAGGTTCTTAGGAACCACCATCTCTGAGGACCTGAGATGGTCTTCACACATAGACACTGTTCGGAAGAAGGCCCAGCAGAGACTGTACTTCCTGAGGCAACTTAAGAAGTACAACCTTCCACAGGAGCTGCTGGTCATCTTCTCCACTGCCATCATTCAGTCTGTCCTGTCTTCATCCATCTCAGTGTGGTTTGGTTCATCCACAAATCAGGACAGGTCCAGACTGCAACGAATAATCAGGACTGCAGAGAGAATCATCATGGCTGACCTTCCCTCCATCCAGGACTTATACAGGTCTAGGGTCAGGAAAAGAGCTGCTAAAATCTCTGCAGACCCCACACACCCTGCACATAAACTGTTTAGAGTTCTGCCTTCAGGCCGACGCTACAGAGCCCTGTTCACAAAAACCAGCCGCCACAGAGACAGTTTCTTCCCCCAGGCTGTTTCTCTGTTGAACATTCAATAAAATACAAAACAACAGCATACAGTTGTTGCAAATGCACCTTTTTATTTATATATGTGTATATTGTACATTGTAAATATGTATATTCTGTAGTGCAAAAACAAAAACCAAAGAGCAAAGTGTACCGGAGTCAAATTCCTTGTTTGTATGTACGAACTTGGCAATAAAGCTGATTCTGATTCTGATTCTGATAAGAAGAACCTCCTCAACAGACTCTTGATGTGGAGGAGCAGCTGTTCTTTGAGTGCCCCCTGGATGGTGGAGGTCCTCACAGATCCAAGTCAAAGCTGCCTTCAGCTGCTTGTTTCAGGATCTAAGATCTTTCTGCAATAATCCAGTTCTCATGACCATAAGTCAGAGGCAGAATCTAGACTGACTGATAAACCCAGAGCTTTGCTTTTTCAAGACCGACTGGAGCAGCGTTCACAGTGGCTCGGGGTACGACGTTGGAACCCTGCTCCAGATTCAGAACACATTTGTGGACCGCTCAACCTAACTCCTATGAACCCCCTCAGCAGGTCAACGAGGATAAAGATCTGGTCCACTGTTCTATAGAGAGGACAAAGACACACTGGTCCATGTAGACCTGAGCTCTGACAATGGAGGCTGAGAGGTGAGATCCTTTGATTGTTAGAACACCTCCTTGTTCCCCCTTCTTAAAGACTGGGACCATCTGGATGGTCCTGGACAGCCAACACAGGTTCATCTCTTCTCAGTTTAAACATTGTGGAGCTGCAGTGATGTTGACTTTGTTTGCTATACTGTGAATCTCTATAGCTCCTCCAGAGTCTTCTGTTGGCTGCGTCACTGATTAATGCTCTCCTTGCCCAGCCTGTCAGTTTAGGTGGACCTCCATGTCTTGGTACGTCTGCAGGTGGTCCATCCTGTCTCCATGTTCAGATGACGATTGAACAGAGCTCTGGGAGATGTTCACAGCTTGGGATATTGTTGAAGAACCTAACCCCGCTTTAAACTTCTTCACAACCTTCTTCCTGACCTGTAGGCTGTGTTCCTTGGTCTTCTTGGTGCTGTTGGTTCTCTAATGTTCTCTAAAGAACGCCAGAGGTCAGAAACCGAACAGCTGGACTCTGACTGCTGATGAGGAACCTCTGAAGGAACCTGGCTGACCTAGATTTATTTAGGGGTACCAGAGTACCCTGTGTGCCTTAACAGACACGGCAACATGGCCTCAGTACTTCTGCTTAGATGAATTAGTGATGTTCAGAACATGGGTGATAGCAACCATAACCACAGACTGCAGAGAGATGGTTTCATGGAGATATTAATAAATCACCTAAAACCACGATGTGGTGATCTAACCAGACAGAGACCTGGTTCTCACATATCTAACCCAAACCGTTGTTCTCTGTTGCTGAGGCTGTCTACCAGCCTTCTGGTGTTGGAACTTTTGTGTCTTTGGAGACTGAGGACCTTCGCTAGGACTGAGGTTCAGCTCCTTGTTCTCACAGGCATGAAGGTGACAATCATCAGACTTTCCTGGTTTTCTTACCATCCATGTCTGAGATCAGATCAGAGGTAAAGAAGTACAGAAAGACAAATAAACCAGAAAACGAGGACATATCACAGAACAGGCTTTATTTACAGCACATCAGAAACTATCTTCCATTCCAAGACACCTTCACTGGTCTGACTCCAGGTGTGGCTGAAACCTTCTCAGAGTTTATACAGGTTCATGCTCAGAAACTGGAACTTCTGCAGCTTCCTGGACTACTTGTTCTTCAGGTTTCTGAGGTTTCTCCACATCCCAGCAGTCCTGAAGCAGTAGATGGAGTAGCAGAAGATCCTTTCTTCTAGAGCTGGCTTCTTTCCAGACCTCATAATACTTGGTGTGGTCTACCTGTCCAGGTGTGAGTCAGTGTTGAGGCATGTAGCCAGGATGCTGAGCTTTGGAGTAAATACACTCTGAAGGAACCAGAGGGGGAGGCAGCTGGATCTCCTCGTACTGAAAGGAAACACAGGAGAACTGAGTACAGAGCAGACCAGGACCACTACTGCTGCTACTGCAGGAGCAGAGAGAGGAGCAAGAACAGGAACATGATGGAAGAACCTGCAGCTATGGTCCACACACTGAATGGTCTGGTATGGGAGTCTAACACTAAGAACGTGAGAACCTTCATCCACACATGGAGAACACATGGAACAGTGGAGAACCTTCCCAGGTGTGACCGACCTACCAAGATTACTTCAGGAGCTCATCAACGACTCATCCAGGAGGTCCCAGAAGAACTCAGAACAACACCTAAAGCTCTGCAGGCCTCACTGCCTCAGGTAAGGTCAGAGGTCATAGTTCAGCCAGCAGAAAGCAGGTCAGAGCAGTCCAGTGCCAGGTTTCACAACTAAATGACACCAGGAGGAAAGACATGAGCTGCTAGGATCTTCACCTGCGAGGCGGGCATGAAGGTCTGATGGAGAACATTTCATGACAGACACATCATCTAAATCCACAGAGTCTTCCAGGCTACATCTGCTGCCAGCAGCTTGAAGGCAGAAGGAATGAGGTCATCTCCATAGTTGGTTGCTGTGAAGGAGCATCGACTGGAGGACATGAGGGAGAAGGTTCCTACATGATCAGGTTGGTTCAGCTGCTGCTGCCGAGGTTGGGACAACCCGGTATTAGGCTCAGGGGGTAAATACTTTTTCACACAGGAACAGGTTGGTTTGGCTGGATCAGTAAAAGAAACGATCATCTGTTTTTATGTTTCCAGAGGTTATCTTTATCTGATGTGAACATTTCTTCTATGCTGTGAAACAGAAAAGAAGGAGCTCGCTGTAGCTCGTTAGGACTGACTTACTGACAACTCGCAGAAACATGTGGGGGAGGGGGAGGCTCTACTGAATTTCTCAGGAACACTTTCTGGTCACTCTAGAATTTTCTTTGGACTCTGACTGAGAGTGGGACAGCTTAATACCAGAAACGGGCCCAAACGTTTTCAACACTCAGTACCAGAAAAGAGTCGGTCAGCTTTGGTCATGACTTGTATTTATACTATTTACAATAGTTAAAAGCAGCATATGTAGTTTTTAAATGTACTTTTACTTCCAGTAAGTACAGTATTTCATTGGTCAGTGAGAAGATGATGAAGGATTCTGGTTGTTCCACCCGGTTTCTCTGCAGCGAAGAAACAAGCAGCTACCAGCAGCAACAGTGGCTTTGGTTTTAGCACCTAAACTGTCGATAACGTGAGTGAGACAAGCGGTTAGTTACCTGTGGGTTCTGCATCTCCTGCTGGTCTAGGCTGTACTCTACAGAGTCCTTCATGCTGCAGCAGCAGCAGCCTTTCCTCTTAAAATGCACACAGGTGAGAGCTGTAGACAACAGAACATCAGAGCAATGAATTAACCCAGTGAGGCTAAGTTTCCACTGAGCAACTAATTGTTGCTGCAGCCTCCTTTAACATCATGTCAACCAGCTACCAAAGTATAAACTAGGAGGCCTCCCACTGATTCAGCTTCAACTGACCTTTTCAGCTACATCTAACAGCCCAGCTACTGTCTTCTACATGCTTCTAGAGTTGTTCTTCAGCACGTTTCTCTACAACAATGAGCTCTTTAAGTATGTCTGGGAACTTCATCAGGAGTTCTTCACTTCAGCAGATCACTGAGTCCATTTAGCAAACAGGATTCATGCTGCGCTTCATTAAGTTGGCCTTTGACCTTTAGCATGTTCTGCTCTGGCTGCATCTAAATGAATGAATGCATGTTTTTGTCACAACTCAATTAGTTTCCCAGACAAAGGAAAACGAGCTTCTTTTTCTCACGCACACAGAAGGTTGATATTAGAAGAAAAAGCTCCACCAAGATTTACCAAGAACAAGGACAAACAGGACGGCATTCAGGGTGAACGAGCCCAGCACAGCAGGTTCTGTTTGCCCTGCTACGGGACCGGACAGGGTGGACATGTTGGGTCCGGATGGAGTGGAGGATGTGGTTGGACCAGCCGGACGGACGCCTGAAGATGAAGAAGATCAGAAAAGTATCAAAAACAACGGATGAAAGAGAAAAACATGCAGAGATTGAAGCCAGTCTCTGGTTTTCAGGGGGAAAGATGAGGTTCAGCCGTTCTGGAGTCAAATGGGCCAGAAACTGTTTCCATCGTAACCTAATCTGAAGATAATAAATCAACTGGTTCTCATCGGCCCCCTACATTATCTGTGGGCTCCTCTACATTTAGATTATTCATGTCTCTTCTGTTTAGTGGGGAACAGAACCAACGCATAGAGAAACTCCTCGTCGCTGACATGAACATTTATTGCTTTATCGCAGCACGCTGAGGGTTCTGGTGGGAGGAAAACCCAACTTTTACCGCAGCTCCAAAGAGGCTTTCTTTCTAGAGCTTCTTTCTGGAGCAGAGACCCTCTTCAGGGGGAACTGACATCTGGACATGGACTATATTTGACAGGAATTAAATTCTGATCATCTTATTCTGAGAACTTTGCTTCAGACATGACGGGCGCAGAGACTCCTGCTGTCTCTGCCGTAAAGTGAAACATTATGGCAAAGTGTCGTCAAGAGACGCTGCATTTGGATCAAGATTAGACTGACTGTAACTGAAGAGTCGTTGGATCATTGCATTTTCCTCGGTTGGCACGTCTGCTTTAAGGAACATTAAAAATAAACTGAGATATGAGCTGGAAGAAATAACTGTAGCACAGTAGCCAACGGCTGCAGGCGTCCTGTTTATCTGAGGGTGTTGTTGTGTTTATATTGTGTGTGTGTGTGTGTGTGTTGGCCCGTATCCTCTGTCCATTCAATCCCACGTCTCTGAGTTAGAATATTATCCCCATTATGATGATAATTCATCCTCTCAGATAGTTCTGACGTGAATGTAGATTTCCTTCAGTTTTCCGATTCTAAATTTCAAACAAGGATTCATGAAATGGATCCAGACAATAATACTGTCATAAATATCAGGAATGATTATACAGACACAACATCTAGTGACATTATTACATCGGATAATAAATTATCTTTAGTTCACCTTATTTTTACAATTTTGAAAACATTAAAGTCTCAGTTTAAATCTCCTTTTAATATCATAGAGTCTGAGAGGCACGGATACATTCAGATAAAGGTAGAGACCTTCAAATGAGCGGCGATGAAATGTTCTGCATGAACAGACAACAGAAGAATATTAACTGCAGTATTATCTGCTGTCACTGGCAGCAGAAGAAGTATTTGAATGTATAACTGAGGAGATTTGGTTGCATAAAAGAAGGAACATTCTGGTAAGTCGAGTTTAAAGAGCTCCTGGATCCACATGCATTCATTTAAAGATTGGATCAAAAGGTTATTTGCTATAAACATAAATACAGATATTATAATGGGTGGTGATTACAATGTAGATCTGCTAAATGCAAATAAACACAATGTTACAGAGGATTTCACTGATACAATGTTCAGTATTAATCTGTTTCCACGTATTAGAGACCAACCAGAATAACAGCACATAGTTCTGCTCTCACTGACAATATATATAGCAACATCTGGGAGAAGGAAATATTCAGCGGCTTATTGTTAAACCGTACCAGTGATCATCTACCTGTTGTTATGGTGGATGATGGACGATAACTAAAGTGAATAATGACCATAAATATAGACAATAAATGGTCTAAAAGGGGATTTATCCTCCTGGATAAACTGGAGATTTATTGAGAAGGAGTCAGATGTGAACACAGCCTGCAGCTCTTTTATGGAAATATTTATTAGAAAATGCAGCAGAAAAAGTGATTTAAATAGTCAGTAGATGACAAAAGGACTATTAAAAATCTCCATCTACAATTTCTTAAGGACAGAACTAGTGAGGCTGAACCAAAGTATAAAAAATACTAAAATAAAGTATTTTAAGAGAATGGAAACAACAACGTTGTACTAAATGACTCAGTAGTAAAAGAAGTGATCTTAGAGGTATGTGGAAGGCAGTTCATAGTATAACTGGTGGAGGTTGTAAAAACTGGTGTTATCCAGAATATTTGGTAGAGAATGGTGAGGTTATTAATGATAAGAAGAAACTGGTGGAGATTTCTGGTGAATATTGGACCTGGACTAGTACTGGTTCTCCTACCGATGAGAACGAGGTTCTGGAGACCATCAGGAAATGTAGGAACAAATCATCTCAGGACATTCATGAAGCAGATCTGAGAATAATTAGGAATGTTGCTGAAGCAATTTAGACACATTTGCAACATTTTAGTCCGCTCCTTTTCCCTCCAGTATGAAACAGCTAAATTATTGAAACCAGGAGACAAACGCTGCTTTACAAACCATCGTCCTGCCTTGGCCCAGTTTTCAAAAGTATTAGAGAAATGATTCAATTCAAGACTATATCCACATGTTTTCATGAAAATAACTTGCTTTCCAATAGTCGATGTGGGTTTAGACGACCCATCTACATCGCAAGCACTAACTGAATTTATGGACCACGTTTCTGATTGTATTGAAAACAATAAATATATTACTGGATTATTCATTGAGTTGGAAAGGCTTCGATACCATTGATCGCCGCATTTTGCTAAATAAATTAAAAATGTACGGCATTAGAGGAATGCCACAAAACTGGTTAGAGGACAGACGACAGTTGGTCCAAACGGAGCAAATTAAATCTACGAACAGAAATATCATGTCTGGGGTACCTCAGGGTTCAATCCTAGGGCCAACTCTCTTTCTACTCTAGATTAACCACATTTGTAAAATCTCCACAATCACAAAGTTTATGCTTTCTGCCGATGATATTCAGATGATATTAATATTTGATGTTCAGGTGACGATTTGAAGTTAAAGTTATGGTTTAATATTAACAAATTATCATTCAACTTCAACTGAATTGACTCTGTTTGGAAACAGAAAAACTAAAATGATGGCTCAAATAAATGGAAATAAAACGTTTATTGAAAGACTACAGCAGATTGTGTTTTTGGGCGTAGTTTTGATGAAAGTTGTCCAGGAAATATTAGTTATTTACGATTAAAAGTGTCTAAGTGTGTTGGTGTGATGAAACGTTGTAGTTTTGGTCTTCATCAGAGTGCATTATTCATTCTGTATCACTCCTTCATAAAGTCCTATTTAAATCCTTGCTGACAGGACAAACTCCAAAAACAAGCAATCAGAATTGCTCATAAAGTGAAATATAATGAAGGCACCAATCCACTTTTTCTCAACACATTCAATTTAAAACTGCAAGACTTGGTGAATTATTGAACCAATGACTAAAAGTCGAGTGTAGGGCATCAAAAACTCCCTGTCAGCTGATATCCCAAATTTATTAGAAGATAGAGATGCTCCTCATGACCATAATCTGAGAGGAACTAATAAATGATTTCAGCCAAAAGTTAGAACGGCATTAAAGTCGATGTGTCTTTCGCTGAAGGGAGTCCTGTTATGGAACAGCCTCACAGAAGAGATAAAAACTTCTGAAAACTTCAGTTTAAAGAGATGTGATGAGCAAGTACTCTGTGGCTGAAGTCCTCCTAGACGGGAACATCAAATGCATCTGTAGATAGGTACCTGAACACACCATGAGGGGGTTTGGGTGAAGCACAGCCTCATAATTCATCATTTATACAAATATTTCTACATAAATATCTTTGGGATTACAGGTTTCAGGTCATTTTATGGGTATAGTAGTGGATTGCAGATCTATTGTGAATGTATAGTATTTACATTGAACAAAAACATTATACTCTGAGTTGATAGAAACGATTAATCTCAGCTAATCTCAGCTGCAAACTTGCTGCTCTGGCCGACTCCCTTTAGGTACCGTCTGTTTGCTGGGCCGTATGTTCTGGTGGACCGATGCAGGACCCCAGTGTGTCTGGGCCTGTCTTGGTTTCTGTCCGTGTTTTATCGTCAGTGTGAATGCCTGAATCGTTGTATTGTGTTCTGTTTATGTGGCGAGTTGGTTGGAGTTGGAGGCTGGAAGCGTAGAAGCACAGCTTCTTCTCCGTCTCCTTTTCAAATCATCTGAATGTATAATTATTGACCACTACAGCAAACTGTATGTATTCTTTTACTTGCAGGTTGGAAACAAACAAACATCTGTCTGTCCCTGAAGCATCAGAGAAAATATTCAGACATCTGAAGCCATTTAAAACCTGACAGAAGAACTGCTAATAAACCTGAAGGAGCAGCAGCAACACCAACTATCGATGAATCGATTAAACATTTCTGTTTGACCCGACTGTCTCAGCTGTGCAGCTTCTTTCAGGAAAACAATCAAACTGGATGTTTAATGTAAACTGAAGCATTATTTCTGACTAATATTCCTAAAGTGTGATAAAGGACCAGCGTCAGTGAAAGCATGAAGTTAAAATCATTTCTACTGATTTCTCCTTGAAGCTCAAAACTCGACAAGATTCTGACACATCTGATCCAGCCTCTTTGAAACCTCTGATGAAACTAGGTGGGTGAATCATATTTCCTCAGCAGAAGGTGTTCTCCATGCTGCTGCTTCATTAAGGTGATAATCTATGGTAGTCACCTGATGTGAGCCTGATCTGGTCCACCAGAACCACGGCGCCGTTCTCCTTCCTCCCACAGAAGTACAGCCTGCTGTCCTCTGCAGAGACGTTTCTAATCACCAGCCGGTTTCCAGACATGGAGAATTTGGATTTAAAGTCTTCATAGTTGTTGCAGGAGGACCTTGAAGAAAAAGTTCTTCCGATTCCAATTCTGAGCTGGTTGTGGATCTCCATGAACCAGTAGATGTCATTATGGTTAATGGAGCAGGTTAAATTAACATCCTGACCCAGCTCTCCAGTAACATTTAGCATGTTCTGAGCCTCTGAACAGACCAGAGTCGTCAACAGAACCATCCAGAGAAGATCCATCAGCAGGTTCTACATGTAGAGGTGGACCAAACCAGCTCAGCTCTGCTGTGAGGCTGCTAAAAAGTGCTCTTCGCTTCCTTCGCTCTGGCTGATTATGTTGAGCACTACGTCTGATGACAAACCCTAAATATCGAGTACGTCTCAGAGGAAGGAAGTGAAACCTGTCCACCTCCAGGCTGCTGGTACACAGCAGACTGCAGGAACCCAGGCCCGGCTTTGGATGAAACCTCGATACTTGCAGGACATTTTTCTAGAGGTAAAAGCAAAATACCAGCTGCTGCAGCAGCCAACTGAACCACGAGCTGCGAGAACAGCTGCAGCAACCTGCTGCAAGTCAGGGAGAGGGATACCAGAACCGGTGGTTTATTATAACAGAACCAAAGGGTATTTTCACTTGAACTGCTGTTTTTGGTTAACATGAAGTCATCACTGGAACATGGCTGACCTGATGAAGCAGCTCTATCTTGTGTTCAAACGTTGTCACTGCTGCTAACTCCAAACAGCTCCAGATGTGATCCTTCAGCTTTTGGTCCACTGGGCTTTTACCCTCCAAACCTTTACAATCAGCAAAGTCCAGTTCTAGCCTCACTTTAACCCACATATTTAGCTCTGCTCAACTCCTCAATACTGGAACCCTGCTGCAAACGTTCTCCAAGTCCTCCACGCTGAGCTGACTGTGGCTCCGCTGTGTTGGACTCTGAAAGTTGTGGGTTGACTCCAGCTTCCTCCTGACACGCGTCGATGCGCCCCTGAGCAAGGCACCTCACCTCAGGTTGCCTGCTGATCAGCGTGTGGTGGATGTGTTTGTGCGTGTGACTGGGTGGAGGTGGCTTTAGTGTAAAGTGCTTTAAATGGGACTAAACAATGAGAGGAATCCAGTCCTTTTACCACGTTAGTTTTATCACATCTGGTTCTGTAGTCTGGTCCCGCCATCTGAAAACATTTCCTCTCATGACATCATGACATCATGGTGTTGCTGATTCAAACATCTGTGATGCTAAACAATTAAATTAACTCCTTCCATCTGCATAAAAATCTGCTCCATCTGAACAAGTTGCCCCAGATCATGTTTCTGGACTTTTCACAGCAAGATTTTATCTGACAAAACAATCTTTTTAAAAAGGACGTTTAGCTTTGATTAACCATGTTTTACGGTTTTGTCTCGAATTCATAGTAAATAGGATCAAACATCCAGAACAGATGTTTGATCATTTGTTCTGGATGTACGGGCCGACACATCCGTTCATTAAATCTGGCTGAACTCAGGCAGCATGACCCATATCCTGTTGTTGTTGCTGAGAACAGACTAAAACCAGGCCAGACTGGGCCCATCAAATAAATAGGGAATCACGATTCTTTAATTGAAGCAAACGAGCAGGAGTTGGGATCCTACGGAAGCCCAGAGAGGCAAGGGAGAAAAGCCTTTTTTTTGGGGAATAATTTTGTAAGTCGACCAAATGATCTCATGACTTTAGAAGTTAGCAACAAGTACAAAAATAAGATGAAAATATTTCAAAGTTTTTTGTTCTGCCCTGAAAGGCCAGTAAGAAAGAGGCTTTTTCTGTTTGTCCTTGTAATACTTGGCTCTGCCACTAGAGGCACTGGAGTAAAACCAGCAGCCTTCACTAACAGCTGTATTGTTCAGATGGATGGTTTCCAAGAACTTGGTCATTTCTGCATGTCAGCACATAGATTAAGGATTGTTCTAGGAATTGTTTAGAGAAAAACAACAGAAGATGCATGTTTCATGTCATTTCTTTATGTAAGCAGATTAAAAGTCAATAATAGATGGTTAACATGGACGCATTTCATTTAATTTGGGATCATTTCCTGTAGAATAAAACAGCTCCCATGTGACTGCCCTCTGGTGGTGGAGGAAAGTACTACAGACACAACTGGGACGTCAAGAATGCATTTGGGTCATCACTAGTTTCAGACAAAGCTATGATGGATGTAGTTTGCTTTATTGAGGTGAGAACAGAAGCTTTGACCTGTTTCTATCGAGAGGTTTGCAGCGTTTATGGTGAGAAAGGAAAACACAGAGATACTTCAAATGCTTTCTGTAAATCAGCAAGCGATGCAACGTTTGGCGAGACATGGTCCTCTCTCCTGGTGGTAGAGTTCTGCTCACCTGCAGCTGTTCTTGTTAGACTAACTGCTGCAGTCCAAAATGTGTAAAACTGTGGCAGTAGTGGTCTTCCAAACATGTATTCACACATGTACAACTACAATACAACATAGAAAAATACAAGATTCATCTTAACTGGTTCATGAGGCCTGATTCATGAGAGGTTTCATCCTGGGTTCACTTTAAATGGCTGTCTGTTGCATTTGTGGACATTTAAGACGTTACAACTGGTCACTGATGATCCTAACGAAAAGGAGGGACACATAGATGTTTAAAAGTTGATTTGTAACATGTGGAGTGAGATTTAAATTCTTGTTAAAGTCTTAGATGTAGCATTACAACATTTTGCTGACATCTGCTGCCAGGTAAGAGGAACTACAACCTGATAAACAAAATGTATCTTTGGTCATTTTTAATATGAAGCTACCATGAACCCTTTCATGATTTATATATGTATTTATTTCTTTAATATGGTATTTATATTTTGGTTACCAGCTCAATAAAAATCATTTTGAAAAATAAATATTTTTTATCTTGGTCAACAAAGTGGGAAATAAATCTTCAGACTGAAGTCTGGACTCTGGCCGGGCCTCTCCAGAACAATCACAGGTTGGTTCTGGAGCCACGTCTTTGAGATCTTGGCCTGACTGTCACCTGACTGTCACCACAAACACCTGACAACATCTGAACCAAATGAGGTCTTGTTGGTCTCATCAAACCTCAGGACACGGTTCCAGTAATTCAGATCCTCAGTCGGCTAGTCTTCAGTAAACTGTCAGCGGCCTTCCTCCTGCGTCACCTTTACAAGAGGCTTCCCTCTGGGACCACAGCCAGAAGATTCAAGGGATGTTTGCTTTTTTGGTGGATGTTCTGTGAGTAGAAATGCTTCAAGTCATACGAGGTCACCATGACTGAATAATCATTTTTAAGACGTCTATAATTCAAGAAACATTTGTGTAAAGGGTGGAGAGAGCCTTAGTTCATGTCAAATGACTATTTACTGGTTCTCTCTCTAAATTAAAGTCAGATTTATTGGGAGGAAGAGTTTGAAAAAATACGCTAAATCTATTTTTACCCACCTAAGCTCGATAGAGGACATCTCCCCCTCCTTGAACCGCCACCCTAACGTGGTTTGAGTGCTCGAATGATCCTAGAGGCCATGTTGTAAATGCCCCTGGTAGGGTCTCCCATGGCAAACAGGCTCTGGTTGAGAGGTCAGATAAAAAACGGTTCAAGACACCTTCATGAGGACCACAAAATTGAGGCACACGACGTCACCCGGTACGGCGGAGCCGGGGTCCCACCCTGGAGGCAGGCCTGGGCTTGGGACTCATTGGAGAGCGCCTGGTGGCCGGGTTGCTCCAAGCGGGACCCGGTCGGGCCAAACCCGGATGAGACACGAGGCCATCCCCCAGTGGGCCCACCACCTGCAGAGGGAACCATGAGGGGCCGTGCAAAAAGGATTGGGCAGCAAAAGCTGGACAAAGGTGGAAAGGTGACGAAGGTGACTGCTGCTGGAACCTGGACTGATGAAGCTACCATCTCCTGATAGACATCAGCCTGCTGCTCTGGACCTCAGTCTGAACACCTCCACTCAGACTGGTACCACCAAGGACTCTGGTCTTCAAAAACACAGTAAACAGTGGAGATGATTCTTTCTGAAGGTCCACTTTAGATAAAACCCCAGCAGTCCTCCTCTAAGGGACAGTTGCTCCTCTCAACCTTCTGCAGAACAGAAGCTTCTTCATTTAATGCAAAGTGTTTCTGGACAGTGTTGGACCTTCTGAAACAGAGATGATCAGACCACCATCTGTGAATCTGAAGCAGAGGTTGTGATTTGATTGGTTTTATCTTCTGTGTTTAGTTTCATCGTTCTGCTTCATTCTTGATCTTGTTAGATGTTCAGCACTTTGTCTAAACTGTTTTTCCATGAACTCATAAATAAATCAGATTCTCTTCTCCAAGCTGAACTCCTGTTGATGACGTCAGGAATGTTTACCTGAAACGATGCAGCTGCTGTTCTTGTCCACTAGATGGAGACATCCCATCAGCTTCACAGTGCAGTAGAGGAAGCTCATCTTCCTCAGATGATTAATGATGAATCCACGTCACATCTGATCGGGGCGGAGCCATCCTAGTGGGAGGAGCTAAAAATGACACACCTGTTGTTCCTGTTCAGACAGAACAGTCTGCCGATGTCTCCGATGGGACAAACTGGAGGACTTATCTGCTTCTCAGCCTTGTGTCTGGAGGACACAAGCCCTGGGTTCTGGTTCTGGAGTGATCCATAATCTCTGCTTTAAAGGTTGGTGTCTGATCTCCGTCTGATTCTGATGAGAATGAAACATCAGAGCAGTTTTCTGACCAAACAGCATCAGAAGTTTGGTTCCTAAACTAGTCTGGGTGAGATGATGTCCAGAACTTAATGGATCTTCATGTCTGAAGATGTTCTGCTCATGTTTCACTGTTTCTGGTTTGATTTTAAAGCTGTAGTTCTGGATAAAACCTTCTAGAACTGTTGAATGTTTAGCTTGAATGAGACTAAACCCAGCAGCAGATCCAACAGACGGGTCCAGAGAGATGGTCCTGGTGTTCTGGACCAATCCTCAGTTACTGTGTCTGATTACACTACATTATGATGAACACAGCTTTAGAACCAACTGGGCCCTCTGCCGTCAGTCAGCTGTGTGCTCAGAGCTTCCAGGCTTCCTGAAGAACCTTCCAGAACTCTTGTTGGGATGTTTGCTGCCAGCTGATCGGTTCTGTCCTGCAACATTTCTTCAGCTGACCCAAATTCATCTCTATCTTCTGTGTTTAGTTGTCTAGGGTTTTATGGTGGAACCAAGTCTATTCTAGAACCTGACTGATGTAAAGGAGATCTAGAACAGATGTTATGGGGCCCTGCTGAGGTTCTGGGTTTTGAGGAGGGCGTTTCAGGGTTGAAGGCTTTCAGACTGGGCTAAGGTCCAATTCACCAATCAGAACCTTTGCTATTAGTTTTACATTTTCTGTCCTGATAATTTAACTGATTTAGAGAATAAATCCAACATCTGGACCTTTAAGCCCAGACCATGACAGAACCACCTCCGTGCTTGATATTCATCTTTACTCATATTTATTAAACCCGTTAAGCTTTAATTAGGACCAGTGAGGTAGAACTGGGATAATATTTCAGATTTTCTTGGCATCATGACATTAGTTCACCTGGTTGTTGGGAATAAAGTTTGTCCCAGAGGATTGGACCTGTTCAGGTAGCATCTGGGCTGAGTCAGCAGAACCTCCAGACTGCAGCTGTTCATGCAGACGCCCTGATCCAGATCAACAGAACACCAGCAGCAGCTTGTTTGTTCTGCACACCGTCACGCTGCTGGTGGCTTTCAGAGATCAGCTGCAGGTGGAGACATGATGATGTCTGGGTGAAAAGTTAAATCAGGACCAAGCAGTTAGGATCTCACGTTGAGATCTCCTTTTGTAGAGCAAATCTGCCCTGGCACACGTAGGCAACCATCTTCCCTCTATGGTCAGCCTGAAATGCTGAGACAGGATCAAAACAAAAACTTGCTGCAGCTTGTTTCTCTGAAGCTCTGGTCCACAGAAGACATCAACTAAAAGACATGCTGGCTGTTATTGTGCCTCCAGGACTGGTGTCAGAGGTTCTGGATCAGTACTTTAGCCATGCTGTGTCATAACGTTGGAGTTTAGGACCAAAATGCAGGTGAGGAATGACGGTTAGTTCAATAAATGAATAAACTCAGGCTGACAGGGTAGATCCTGGACAGGAAACACAGACTGGGTAACTTCAGGGTAGCGAACAGCAGGAACCAGTAAACAATGAAAACCAAATACTGAGGGAAGTGGAGCGTGAACCAGTGAACTGGGAGAGGAGCTAATCAGGAGAAGGTGGGAACCAGGGAGCCTAAACAATACTGACTAATGAACACAAATGAGCAGGGAGAACAAGGAGGTGATCTAAATGAACTGAGACTAACTAAAGGACATTAACATGGGAGAACCTGGATCTATGAGGAAATCTAAACCAAACACGTCTAACACACAAAGTAGCAACAACTAAACAGAAGGAATCTAAATAAAGCTCAATGAACAGGACAGCAGCTGGCTGAGCAAAGAAGGGAAACCAACACGAAACCTAACGGACTCAGACAGATCCTGACATGCTGGTGGTGGTGTGAGGTGGAAGGAATGTGTTCACCTCTAGAATGGCGCCACTTATGTTTCATTTCAGCTGCTTTGATCCAAGTCCATGTCAGAAACACACCGGGTCTCCTGACAACAGAAACCTGTTTGAAACATTGTGGCCTTATTTGAGGTTGGCATGGTCGGGTCCATGACCCGGTCCATGACCCGGTCCATGATCCGGTCCATGACCCGGTCCATGACCCGGTCCATGATCCGGTCCATGACCCGGTCCATAGCTTCTGCTCACTTTGACACAATTAAAAACCTCATTTAGAAGATCTCATTCAGATGAAGCTCTACAAACCTGGAACACCTCAGCTGTCCTGACATGAACTTTAACCTTTAACAGCTGAAGTCTGTAGCGTCTGACATGGAGGTCGTGGTCCTCTTAAGCCCTGTGGAAGCAGTCAGGGTGTACTTAGTTTCTCACACAGTTTTAACATGTTTGCTTGATTAATCATGTGTGGAACCTGCTGTGGATCTGATTTAAACCTGAAGTAGCTTTAGATACTTCCAAAGAGCAGATCGGGACCATCATGTCTACTTTCTTTTAACCACGACTCTGTGGGTCAGAACCAACCAGCAGAGGAAGAACTGGGTTGGGATGACTTACAGCCCGGTCCAGGCTGTTAGAACACCTTCAGCAGCTTCTGAACCACATCCAGCAGCAGTGAAGAGAACATCTTCCTGCTTGGTTGTTGGTCCAACTCCAACAAAGTGTTTCCAGACTGAGGTCCAGACAGGACATGTTGGAGATACCAGGAGATGATCAGAACATGTTTGATGTTAACATCACTCAGCAGGTTAAACAGGAATGTTACAGAGAAGCTGCTTGTTCTCCCTGTCAGCCTGATAGGTCCATGATCATCTGATAAGATCTACAGCTCTGCTCTGAAGCTCCATGTTCTGCTTCAAGCTCTGCTACAGATACGTTTCACAGCAGCCAATAATCCAGTGGAGGCATCAGAACTCAGGCTTGGAGGTTCTGGTCCAAACACAGCTTTATTCCTGACAAGGCAGCAGAAGGTAGAACATCAGCTTAGGATGGAGAACAAGGAGCTCCAAGAGCTGCAGGAGCATCATTTCTACATTGTTGGAGGCAGCTTTAAAACACGTCTGAGATCCTGATTTCAGACAGAAACATCTCAGCTTTCAGAAGCTCTGGAGGCAAGCAGAGTTCTTCTGCTGCTTCAGCTCCGAGTGGAGATGGAAGAAGTTTAACTTTGAGGAATCAGTTTGTTCTCAGGGAAGTTCAGCACCTTCTTTGGACCTGTGTAGCTCACAGCAGGGTCATGCTGACCAAGCACTGAGGTCCAGCTGGTGGTTCTTCTGCAGCAGTTTCTGATCCCAGACCAGAAGCACATGATAAACCAGAACATTTCCCACTTCTTCACTGAAGATGGTCTCAGTTTCATGCTGAGGGAACATCTTGTTCCTCTTTGGCTTCCAGTCAGAAATAATCATCTAAATCATGTCTGAATGTGGCTCCAATAAATCAGGATTAAACATCTCTGCTCCGTCTCTCTGGACTCGTTCCCTCACTCCTTTGTTAGCTCTAAAAAGCAAACAGAGGTGGACCCACCTATTGAGCAACCTTTGTTCTGTCAGCATCAGTCTGACCCAGGCTCAGTAAAACCCAGTTCCAGCTGGAAACCATTAGAGATGACTGACGAGCAGAACTGCAGGCGTTCCCACCTTCAGCCTGGACCACTTAGATGCTGCATCAGCAGGTCTGATGGTGTTCAAGAGGAAGTGATGCAGGAACAGAAAGTTTCTTGTCTGCGGTCCAGTTCCAGTCTGCGGTCCAGTTCAGATGGGCCCACAGAGAACTGGGTTCAGTCCAGCTCATCAAACACATCATCTACAACATTAAACCAGCTCCAGGATAGAAGAACCTCCAGGATAGAAGAACAGAGCAGGCCAGAGGTTCTGGACGAGGTGTTCAGAGATCATTATTGGACCTAAAGCTGTGGAGTCGGGTTTAGAAACTCCGGTCCTTCTGGGCCGGGTCCTGCAAGCTTTAGATGCCTCTCTGCTTCAGCAGACCTGACTCAAATAATCAGGTCTCTGTAGAAGTTCCCTTAAGACATTTGCTTCAGGCCCGTTGGATCAGAGACAGAACACCAGTAGATTAGAGTCCGACTGAGAGAAGACAGACGGGTCTGAGGCGTGTTCACCTTAATGCTTCCTCCTTCATCAGTCAGAAACCAGTTCAGACCAGCAGTTAATGTCAGCTGTTGTTGATTACAGGTGGACACCTGACCATCATGACCAGAACCTGCTCCATAAACCTCTGGCTAGCATGTTTGTCCAGCTTAGTGATTGGACCTGTCTGTCTTTATACCTGTCCTCAGTGAGCTGCACGGACCCTGCAGGGAAACCATCATTCTACCCTGCATCTGAGAAGAAGATGATGATCTACCAGAGAAGGTTAACGTCTCCAGGAGGTTAAAGGTGAGAGGAACATGTTGGACATCAAGGATGGTCTACAGGACTTTTCTCGTCTGGACCAGAAGTTCAGGAGGACAACCAGAACTGAAACTTTCCCATCATGATGAAGAAACTCAGGTCAGAGGGTGCTGACACAGGCAGATGTTTCCTCAGAGAAGGTCCAGACTGGTGCTGGGACAAGTGAGCCATCAAGCCCAGCAGAGACTGGTTCCCTCCATCCATGTGTGTATTTCTGTACCAGCATGTGTTCATCTGAATGTAGCGTTAATTGTGTGAGAGAGCTGCACACTCATGGTTTCATATAACAGAGTCCATGAAGGAGGTTCCTGGTGGAGGAGAACCTGCTGCTGAGTCAGCATGAAGTTTATTTGTTGCTGTTTATGAAGCTGGAATCACAAACATGTAAACCAGGAGCTAGAAATAAAACCAGAGGAGAAACTTTCTGAGCGTTTTCTGTACCTGAGGGATCACCTCCATACATCCATCCACACAGTTTAACAGAACTAGTGTTAAACAGAGCAGCTTGAAGTCCACAGTCTTCAAGCTTAAGGGGAGATACTTCCAGAGTTCTAGAGATACTGCTGAGAAGGTCATCTCACTTCTAGGTTTGTGGCACAGTGAGCAGGCAGTGGTCACATTACCTGAGGGACATCCTCAGGACGGACGGATGGATGTAATAGCTAGAACCATTTACTGCTGAAGAAATATATGCATTAATAACCAATTAGTTCTGATCACAATATGACTTATCCAATTAATTTTTCATAAGCAATAAAAACATGGACCAACTAAAGACTGAACATGAAGATCTGGGTAAAACCAGGGCTTTCACTAATACAGGTACATCGTTTTTTGGAGCGCCTACTTTGATGTCTGTTTTTCCTTCTTTGGGCTCGAGAAGATGTTCATCCATCCAAGTTATGACATGGTCTAGAAACCTGACAAGGCCTAAAAGACAGCTATAAGGTTTATTATCATAAAGATGTATTGTCTTTGTAGCAGTGGTAGGAGCAATCATTCCTCTTAACCAAAAATGACAGCCAACCCAAAACAGAACCCTGAGGTTCACCATAAAGAGGTGGTCTTAAGCAGCATCTCATCACTATGTCCATCTTTCAGTGATTGGTGTATTTATGGTCAAACAACATCTGACTCTAGCTCATCAGTTAATGCAGTTGTTTTAAAGAAAAATGAACAAATGTATAACAGAGAAACCAAAGTAGCTTAAAACTTGCCTAAGGTCACCACCAGTGGGCAGTATAACTGGAGGAGAGAGCTGGGCTGTTCCTATGGCAGCTGATTGGCTTTTTGCTGCTGAGTACGCAATGAGGACAACTACAGCTGGGATACCGCTGGCATCGGAGACGGTCCTGGAACGATGATGAGGATGTTCATGCTGTTGTCTGGACACATGAGGGAGTGCAAGAGCCACAAAACTGGGAAGATTGAGCTGACTGAGCAGCTGACCGAGCAGCCATCCAACCAGACTGGTAAGCGTTCTTGGCTATCATTTAGGATAACATGAACATTCTGAGGTTGTTTTGCTGAGCAAGTCACCTTCTGTTATTTCAGCTCAGCTGTTTATTTCTTGGGGTCTTCATGAAGAGCTTCTAAATGAACTCAGTAACAGCTGTTAGCAGCCAGCTAGGAGACCAGCTCTGTTCTTTTTCCTGCTAGTACAGCTAACTTCCACTCTGTCCACAACTAATTCATGTTTGTTACCATGGTAACAGGAAGGCTTGTTTACTTCTGTCAGGGGGGTGTAGCATGTTTGTCTGCTGGCATCTCTGAGCTAGAACCGGGCTGCATGTGACAGAAACGGATCACTTCCTGTTTATTCTCATTGTTCTTTAAAGCTCGGCAGCCCAGCGGTTCAGCATATTTCTAACAAAGGGAACAAGCTGACTAAAACAATGCTTGTTTTACGGATGGGGATGTAAAAAACCACAACCTCCCCCTGTAGCTCACTATGCTAGCTGCATGGGCTGTGATGTCATTCTCCATATATGGTCAGGTGAAGCTTTTTCACCATGCGGCTGAAAATGTGATGAAAAATGTGTTCCTGAAATACTGAAATAATCTTTAAGTTCATGCAGCTTTGGATATGTGTTCATTGGATGAGGTAATGATCATTTTATCTGTTTTATGGTGAAACCACGGCTGGGAGAGAACCTTTAAGGAAGACCTAAAGCAGCCAGATAAAATGAACTCAGGTAGACATGAAGAAAAGACCTCAGCCTATCAATAAAGATCTGGTGATGAACCATAGCAAAGCCTGGTTTAGGTCCAGCAGAAGGAGGTCAGAACAATTTCCTGTATGACCTGACACCAGAACATTGTTTGAGATCTTGAGAAGAACTAAATGACCTCTACAGAACCCTGATTAAAACTGATTCAGCTGCATTTGAACAGATCCATTTGTGGTTCTGGACAATTTTCCTGAAGAAGTCCTGAAGAAGCAGCTGATTCCACGTTCCTGAACTAATTACTGGCTCTGAACGCGTTCCTGAACTAATCTCAGCTAATTAGAGCTGAGACGCACTATAACCAGGTTAAAGTGAAACCTGAAACCTGAACTGGGTCAGATGTTGGTTCTGAGAGGCAGAGACCAGCTGTGTAGCTCAGATTCTTCCCAGGATGAACACGGTCCAGTGTGGAAGGAGACCAAGCAGCAGTGTGATGGTGCTGAACCAAACACCAGATCAGAAACCCAAGGTAAGAGAAGAGCCCTCAAAGGTCAAAGAGCGTCAGAACCGAGCTTAAAGAAGATGCGCGTTAATTTCAGAGATCAACCAACAAGACAACATGAAGATGAAGTTCTTCAGGGTAAGTTTGTGTTTTTGAATCCTCTTACTAGCTCAGCTAATGATCTAGGAGTGTGTAGATAGCACTGACTGGTTTCTTTAACCTTACCGACCTGATCTCACCACCCTACAATGGCCGGTTCCTTCATGACGGCAGGAACCATGGTTCTTCTTGGTTCCTTTAAATACTAGAGACAGAACATCTGGGAGGTTTTGTTACGTAAATTACTTCAGCTAGAACTTCAGAATCCTGTCTCCGTTAGCTGCAGGAGATCCATAGATAGAAGTGACGAGATGAGCAGAAGATCAGGTTTCTCACTATGATGAAGATATCTAGCAGACGTTGGTACCGAGCGGTCTAGACAGGAGGTCTGGGGTTTACTGGACCAATAAGACACAGAGAAGCTAGAACATGATCACACCACCATCCAGTCAAAGGTTTCTCAGAGGTCAGATCTGTGGTGTCAGGAGCAGAGCAAAGGTCCTTGAAGATATGTTGGTCTCAGTGGAGGAGTCCTCATGCATGATGGTTGGAGGTATGGGTGGAAGGACTCTCTGACACATGGAGGACAAAATGTTTCTCTGAGGTAACCTGATCAGGTTCTAGTAAGGTCCTTTCAACCATTTCCTTCAGCTAATTATTGCAATCATCTCCAACATGGAGAACCTTCCTGGAAGCTTAGTGAGATGTGAGCCTGGGAGACCTCAGTGTTCAGCTTCTCCTGCAGCCAGGTAGAGCTTTGGACCAGAAACAATAACTAGACCTGAGTCAGATGATCAGCTAGAATGTCTGCATGAAGACCAGGAGATCTGTACAGTCTATCACAAAGTCCAACCTCAGAAGGTCCAGTTTCATTCCAACATTTCTTCTTACAGATGAACCTTGACGTCCAGTGAGCAGCAGCACGGTTCTGATGGATCGGACCTCAGCTGGGACAACCTGAGGTAGGAGGTGTGGTGTTTGTGTGTGAGAGAAAAACTCCTGATGATCCAAACCTTTCCAGAACCGTAATGAACGAGCAAAGGAAAGAATTTATTGATGATTTGGGCCTTGTCTGCTGAGACAGAACAGAACTTTAATGGATCAAACACCAGGTGAGTGTAGAAGGTAAGTTCCTCAGGGTCAGTTCAAGTCTGAGCCTGCTCCTGTGAATGTTCATCAGGAGCCAATAAAAGCCTGAGGAGCTCCAAACATGTTCCCACAGATCTGCTGCCTCACCTGGAGAAGGAGAACCAGTAAATCCAGCAGGGAGATGAGAAGAAGAGGCGCAGCTTCCAGACTCCCAGCCCTGACAACTCAGAGAGGAACCAGGAACCCAACGAGAAGAACTAAAGCAGATGAGATCTGAGCAGAGCTGGGATGGAGAGAGGAGCAGATTCTGACACCTCAGAAACCAAAGCATCGCTTCAGAAACATCTAAACATCTAAAATCTAAAAGTATCAGAACTTGAGTTTATAAAATCAGCCTAAAGTCCAGAGCTCAGACCTGGTCAGGAGATCATGTGATGTTTCCTCCACAAACCACCAGAGATAAGGTCTCATTGTACGCTGGTTCCTGTGAAACATTTCTGCAGCTGCATGAGGAACCTTATGGTTCCATAAAGCCACCAGAGATGTGAGGAAGCTGTCCTACCAGCTGATGTGGTTGGTTCTCTGTTACAGAATGGCTCTAAGAGCAGCCAGATGTTGGTCTAGATCTGTAGTCTGGGTCTGAGACCATCTGAAGGTCTTCATCAGGGTTCCTCCAGATTCAGCTGTTCTGTTTAGAGACACAAAGCCTGTAATGATCCACCTGCTGCCTCCACCTGGACTTCTACACCTTCTGCTTCAGTGTGAGTTAATATGAGAGCAGGACAGGGCGTGTTCAGGTTCCCTTTCTAGTGTTGAAAGGAGCAAATAAGGAGACAGCCTGAATCCTTTCTCTTCTTCAGTTCAGAGGGAAACCACAGCTTCCAGTTGATGTAGGAACCATGATGGGATAGGAGAGGTAACCAGGTCCACCAGCTTTATTTCCTGACTACACTGGAAAACATCTTCAGGAAGCGTGTTGCAGAAAACTAGACTCTAAATTATTATTAATTACATTTTAAAAAGCTCCAAATCATTTCAGTAATGATCCAGAATGTTGACCTTTGACCTTGTTTCCACCTTCTGCAGGGTTCTAACCCTAACCCTCCCAGTGAAGTTGGGACGTTGTGTGAAACATTAATAAAACCAGAATAAAATGATCTGCTAATCCTGGTCAACCTAAATGCAGCTGAATCCACCACAAAGACAAGATCTTCAATGTTCAACCTGATAAACTTTATTGTTTTATAGCAAATATTCCCTCATGCTGAGTTTGATGCTGCAACTGGTTCCAACAAAGCTGGACCGGGTCATGTCCACCACTGTGTTTCATCACCTTTCCTTTCAACTCGCAGTCAGAGTTTGGGAGCAGAGGACAGTTACCCAGGGGAGGTGTCAGGTGGGTACTAGGATACTCTCAGTCCCCGGGTTATTTGTCTCTGTCTGAGTTTCCACCAGTGAGCCACTGGGTCGCTTCTGTGCAGCTTTGAGTTGCTTGAGGGAAGGTTCTGTTGCTCAGATTACCAGAGTCCCTGGACACTGCTCCACCTGGGGGACTCAAACGTGCTCTTGGGGGTCTTCATTACCCCTGTGGAGCAGGATGGTGTTACCTGGTGGGGTGTGATTGGGAGGACCAGCCCTCCACCAATCTGAACCTGACTGATGTTCTGTTACTGGGCCTCTGAGCTAGGATGTTCATAATGAAAACCATTAATGAGCACAAGCTACATGGTACCATTAATGTTCTTGGTACCAGGCAGCCGTGGGCCACTGGTACCTCTGAAGCTGCCTACCTCTGTACCTCTGCTCTAGTCCCAGGACAGCCTGCTTCCTGGTCTGTCTTCAGCTGTGTTGTGCTTCTACTGCTGTACTGTGGTTCGTCCAGTGGTGGAAAATGTTCTCATGTGTCCACACTTCCCTGTGTCAACCTGCTTCGTTCCAGCAACGCCTAGCAGACCAGGACTAAGGAGACTGTTGGTGGGTGGAAGGAGAACTTGGAGGATCTCCTCAGTCTGGTCAGAAGAATAGAAGAATCAGTCTGGGGAAGATGAGTCGATCATGTTGGTGGACCAGAGGCAGGACCCCGGGAGGGCAGGAGCTGTTGAAGGCTCTGGACATTGCTGCAGCGTTGTGATGGACACACCTTCAATGTCACTTAGAGGACTGGGACAGCACCTTTGGAGTAGACCAAGGTGGTCCTCCCAGTCTTTAAGGAAGGGGACTGGAGAGCATGTTCTACCTACAAAGGGGTCCTACCTCTCCGTCTGCCTGGAAAAGTTTAGTTGGAGCACGTTGGAAAGCAGGTTCTGACAAATCTTCCATCTTCCACCTCAGCCAGGGAGCCTTCTGCTTCTACATCTTTGCCTTCAACCAAATCAGAAGATGCTGAAGCTCCCTTTGCTCTCCTAGCTGTCTGTCTCTAGATGTCAGGTGAAGAAGCAGCTGGAGAGACTGAACCAGAACAAGGCATCAGGTCCAGATGGTGTCAGGCCTAGAGACCTGAAGGTCTGTGCAGAGCAGCTCTGTAGGATTCTGTAGCACCTCTTCAATCTTAGCCTGACCCAGAAGAAGGTTCCAGTGTTGTGGACCAGAAGTACAGGGAGCTGGTGGACCACTTTGTGGCATGGAGTGGAAACAATCATCTCATCTCGAACGTGAATAAAACAAAGGAGATGATTGGAGATCTTAAGAGAAACAGGAATAGGTCAGACACTGTTTCTATCATGGGAGAAGAAGTGGAGGTGGTGGAGGAGTATAAATACCTCAGTGTTCACCTGGACAACAGACTGGAGTGGAGATGCAACCGTGAAGCTGTCTACAAGAAGGGACAGAGCAGAATGTTCTTCTTGAGGAAGCTTAGGACCTTCAGTGTTTGCAGCAAGATGCTGCAGATCTTCCATAGTTCTGTGGTGGAGAGTCTGATCTCTTCTGCCATCATCTCGACTCTGGAGGTTCTCCTTGGAATGGTTCCTGCGTCCAGGAAGGTTCCCACTGAGACGTTCTGGTTAAGGAGCAGGTGGAAAAACCTCAGCCATCAAATGATGATCAAGTTTAAGAACAATGAATGGGCCACCACCATCAGGGCTTGGTCCAGACATTGATGTCCAACATCTCCAGGAGAACCAGTGCAGTTACATTATGCTCCAGTAAACTATAGAAATATGAAAACTTAAAGCTGTTCAAACCACAGAACAAACCATCTGTGTCACTGGAACAATGGTCCTCTGTTGTCCCTCAGGGGGGGTTCAGGTGCAGCAGTGACAGACAGGTGGAAGCAGCTCCCTCTAGTGGCAGAAAGGAGTTACAACAGACCAGCTAACATTCAGTCTCATTTTATTTCAAACAAACCAGCAACATCACATTAATTAGTAGTTTTCATCACAATCAGTTGCATGAAGGAGCAGTTTTAGTTCAGTGACATGATGGAGACTCAGTGGTTATTTATGCCTCTGGAGGAGCCTCTGGAGGAGCCTCTGGAGGAGCCTCTGGAGGAGTTCCTGTTCAAAGCAGGAACTTTATTCAGTCAAGAGAGCCTCCTGGTCCTGCTTAACACAGCCAGGAGTTGGTTTAACATTTAACAGAAATCACACCTTATTTTCCTTCATATGAAATCAACGGCTAACAGAAATATCCACCATGTTTCAGTGGTTGCAGCAGCTCCGCATGGATAAATAATGATAAAAAGCAGTAAACACAGTAACATTACATCTGAATAAGCATTTCTTTCCTTTGGTTCCTTCTGTAACATTTACACAGCACATTAGCCCCACCCCCACTTGTTTCTTAAATCCTGGTTCCGATACCTGAACGGGTCGTATTTCTCAGTCTTTCAGACTCAGACCCTAAATATGACGAGGAATGATGGGTCACAGGACAGAATGTGACTTGAATATTGAACTGGTCGGGACTGGTTGGTCTGGTTCTGCCTCTGACTCTATCTGCTGCAGCACGTTTCATCTCCTGAAGATGCTGACATTGATCTTAGTATCTTCAGGAGATGAGCCATGCCATCACCTGCTCATCCATATTCATGGGTGGAGCTGCTAACTCACCACGGAGGAGCCGTTCTGCTGCAGCCCAGCAGTTTTTGTCCAAATATTTCGGTAAATATGAGCTGATGAAGAACACTGCAGCTGGCTTCGCTCGAACCACTTCAATATTTAAAGTCTGATTCTGACCACAATCCTGGGATTAAGAACCAAAAACTTTACTACATTATCGGCTTAAAACACGAGATCTAAAGTTGAATCATTTATGCTCAAACACAAAAGAGGAGAAATTAAACTTTGGACTCTTTTAACTTGTATCTCCTCTAGAAGGAAACTAGAAGCCAACTCTGGATTAAAGACCTTAGACAGCCAAACAGTAGCAATGAAGAACCTGAAGGACTCTTGACCTTAACATGAGGATCACTGTGGACCAGGTGGAGGTCTGCAGACTGCTGTTAACCTGAAGACTAATGATCTGGAGCTGCTCAAAGCTGAAGCGTCTTAACTGAATGATGCTTGAAAAGTGGCAGAACAGAGACGTTCAAACGGTGCCTGAAGCTTCTAGACGTAGAACATCAGACTGAGAGCAGAGAGGACAAACAGCAGCAGAACGTTTGTTCTGGTAGATCCACACGATGCTGAGTTTCCCTCTTTAACTGGAAAAGAAACAACAGATTAGCCCTCTGACCTCGGCACAAAGACCAGAAACGGTAAATATATAAATATCACGTTTCAATGTGACCTGCTGCAATCATCTGACAGAACATACAGAGAGGCTGATGAAGATGATGATGATGAGGAGGATTTCTCCTCTGTTTCAGGTAAAAATGATCTCACCTGACAACATTATTCTGATTGTCTCTGTACCAGTACCAGTGAGGATGGAGCACTCATAGTTCCCATCATCCCCCAGCTCCAGTTTCTCCATATTGATGGAGAAATTCCCCTTCTGGTACTCCTCTGGGAAGCTGGACACTCGACCTTTGAACTTCGGGTCTTGAGAGCCCGGGTCGGGCTTGCCTTCCTTGATGTCAAGCAGAACCTTGTCGTCTTTGTCTCTCCAGAACACGTCTACTGCTGAAGACGTGCTAGAGATGCAGGACAGCAGGACACTTTGTCCAATGAAGCCTTCAGAGACCAGATCCTGGAAGCTCCCTGAGGGACGGCAGAAGATTGGTTAGATGAAGACTCCAGCAGACAGTTTCAGCTGGTGGCCTCCATCAGGGTTATTACCAAACACCAACAGCTGGGGTTTAAATCCAGAACACTTTGACAGCCAATCATATTAAAAGTAATATTCTATATTCTGATGATGGTGGACTGTCAGGAAATGTGGACGATATCTGCAAGGAGGAGGTCAGTTCCAGTTGTTCTGGTTTGATCTGGGTCCTGATCCGTCATCAGAGTCAACATGAGCCCCAGAACCAAGTGAATGGACGTGGTGTAAAAGGTTCTACAATGATAAACATCTGGATTCAGCCCTCAGCTGCTGCTGACATCATCTCTGACGCCAGGATGAGCAGCCGGGCTGTTTGTTCTCACCTAAACCTGTCTGACCTCCCTCAGCCTGATAAACACCTCCATCAGAACCTACACACAGATCTTCTCACGTGATCTAAGAGCCTTTACACGCTGGGCAAGAACAGAGACATTTGTCCCGGCGCTGCAACTAATGCCTGGTTCAAAGGGCAACGTTCAAAAATTGTTGGTTGATTTTTAACACCTAAGAGACTCCACACGTGACGATAAGCCATCGTAGATGTAACAGGTTCAGTCCTACAGTGTGTGGTGTCCAGCCAAACGGCAAGAACAACACAGCAGCAGATTTCACTCACCAACATTCAGATGTCAGACGGGAAATCTCACCAACTCTCACGAGATCAAACGTGAGTCCAGAGTAATTTCCTTCCTGTCACCTCGCTTTCTGATTGGCTACACGTCACAGTCAACAGGCTGCGTGCTCGTTTGTCCTCAGGGAACACCCACACGGTCGGACATCGGTCAATCCAACACGGCAGGACTGTCTCATCAGATCCTCTCTAGAGCCATCATGATGATCGGGTCGTCTCGGAAGGGGAAGATCGGGTCACAGGTCGGCATAAAAATCCTGAATCCTGAACCAGGCATAAGAATTAATATGTTGTTGTTTTTATGCATCATCTAGGCAGAGGTCGTCTCTCTTCAGCTGCTGTGTCATTGGTCAGAAATCTGAAGTGGGTGGAGACTCAACCCATAAAGGTTCTGAATGTTTTGGTAAATGAGAGAACCTGTGGATGTTCTGGATGAGTTAAATTGATCTGGTTACCTATTTAGGGCAGTCCAAGGCCAAATGGCGTGATTGTGGATCTTTAACCCTGAGGAAACAGGAAGTGTCTTTAGAGAGACTTACCTGGGTCTACAAGGAACAGTAGAAATATCCAAGGCAGGGTTCTGCTGGGAAACAAGCAGAGTTCAGTTTAATAAGGGCCCATATTAGTGCTTCAGTTTTCATAAATCCCAAACTGGGTTCATAAGATTCTGCTATTAGTGCAGAACAATCTGGTCCAGGTTTGAAGTGTCTAAGTTCTAATTAAGCCCAACATCCCAGGGACTACACTGGAGGCGGTACCTCTGGTACAGCAAATGGGTCAGGGGTTCACAGGTCAAAGAAGGTCGGGAACCACTGCCATGTGCCATATTGTTCACCTAGTAAATCCGGTTCTGTGAGGTTTGTGGGTTTCCTGGTTCCTCTGGTTTCCAAAGAACCGAAAATGCTGGCTAGCATTAGCTACTTCCGCTTTCTGCTTCTTTGTTCCACATCAGAATCATTTTAGCTTGGATTAAACGACCGGAACAACGAACCTTCTAGAATGGACCTTCATGGCCGCCTGGATTCTACAGAAACCTTCTAGGCTGATCAGGTTGATTCTTAAAAATGTTTTAATTGAATTTTTTACTAATATAACACCGCGACACAAACTTTACTAGACCCGGATTAGCTCTTAGCTAATGACGCAGCTGCTTCTTCTTCTTCTTCTTCTTTTTGAGATTGTTTTGGCGTTTAGATGCATTATCGCCATCTGCTGTGCTGGAGTGTGAGCCAGAGCATCTAACTGATGTTGTTCGAGGCTACCGCCCCCTGCTGGCGGTCAGACGCCTCGGAGCTCCTCCGGTACTTGTTTCCCATGAAGCGATCACACACTCTATCTAAAGACTCTTAAAGGAACGACTCTCAACCAGTTTCTAACTTTTAGCTCCTTTAATCTAAACTGAGGCAGAGGAATGATTACAGAGATCAGCGCTGAGGCTCCCGTCTCGGACCGTCTGTTAGAGGATGACGAAGAGCCCCGATAGAAGGTCACATGTAGTTTTATATCTGGCAATCCAATGCAATGGATGTGCTCTCCCTCAGTGATTATCAGTAGACTATGTGTCACCATTGTGGTGTCTATCTGTTAGATTGTGTAGTAGCGGGTGTCCATACTTAATCTAAGTGTGCTGTAGCTTTCTAATCAAACCAGTAAAACCAGCTGCTCCACTATCTACCCCAGTGCCCCAGCTTCAGGTCATTTATGACAACCCTTGGGTCATCTGTCCTTGTACTGTATGTTTATGAGCATTCTTATCCTATTGTAACAAAAGGGAAACATTAGAACTTATACTTTATTTCACTACTGCATAAAAGGGGAAAAAACAGCTATGAGCCTATTAATAAAGGTTATTCCTAACAACCCCCCTGATGAGGTGTCATTTAAAGGCACCTCACTAATTTAGATCAGTGAACCCCCTAGGCACTGGGTAGTGGACCACCTGTAACTGGGTACCCACCCCCCGAAACAATCATTCAACCCTGTATGTGTGTGTTAACCTATATATGACCAGGGAATCTCCTTCCAGCTGTCACGTGGTTCCTCCCCCCCACTAGAAGGAACGCCATCTCTCCGGTAGACCCCTGGTTGTGTCTAAGCAACAGTTGATAAACCTAGTGGAGAAAAGTCTAACCCCACCAAACCTGTATGTGTTGATTTAGAGAAAATAGAGAGAGAACAACAGCCTGAAGCACAGCAGAAAATCCTGTCTAACATCATGTGAATCAGTTAATGTCGACCCTAAGTGTTGATTGTCTTCGTCCATCTTCTCTGCCCCCTGAGCGACATCCCTAAGCGTCCTTTTGGCAGGTTCAGCTACCTGAAAAGGTGAGTCTTAACATGGAATATAGAATCATATGTTCTTACCGGGCAGATTACGCCCAATTGTAGGTAATTATCAACTGCTATTATTAGCATCATTAAAGCAGGCCACATAGTGGCTTAATCAAATGGATCTTAGCCAAACATATTTCATCATTATCAAAAACAATGTACCTGTTTAGCACAATTAGAAAACTTTTCACTTTAAAGCAGTCTCCATTTATTACCCAACACATGTCCTAAAAATCAACCTATGGAGAGGTGAACACATAACTAAAAATAACCTGCGAGGTCCTATTAATACTTTCATTCATGACACGTGTTTAACTAATTTCGTTTAATCAATCTGTCATTAATTTATCTGATTATCTGTACAGCATTCATACCATTAAATGAAATATTCTGATTCCTTTAATATCAACATTATTCATTAAGTCACAGAAATCACTGTAAAGGATATCAGGTCAGACGGCGGGCCCCCTTTTCACTTATGGGTTATCCTCTGTCAATCCAGTGAGCCTGATCACGGCCCCCTGTTTCTCACACCCTTGACTTGAGGGGCCCGACCCCTTAACCATCGGCATCTGACAGGCGGTTGGCACTCTCAGTCCCCCTGAGTCCATGGCTGTAGTTATGCCCCTAAGGATGAGAGCCTAAAGGGTGTCATCCTCTTGTATCAGTTTATCTTTGACTATGTGTTGCATCTTATGTGAAATCAACAGTTATGTTGTGTAGCTGTAGCAGTGAGCGGTGCGGCAGATGAGCAACAAGGGCAGATATATTTAATTAAGGCAGCAAAGAGATGATGAGAAAAGGCTCCAGAATCATACATTCATAACAATCCCTCTGTTGAGGTGGAAAAACCCACCTCACATCAATCAGTGTGTTTAGTGCCTTTAGGGCCTTCGTTAGAGATCCATCAGGTGCTGTAATTGTTGGGAATAAAAGAACAACAGACCTCTCCACAAACACCACACAACCTTCTTCTTTTGCTAGGATCATATCCAAAGCTATTCTAATTTGACAAGAAATAATTTCAACATCCTGTTTACACAGCCTTCATCTGTCTCTCCTGTTTTTCCTTGGTGTCATTTAAAAGATTAGAATCGGTTCTAACAGGAAGCAGTTTGTATTCTAGCAGACATATCAAATTCAAAAACACATTTTCTGAAAGGTTCCCCCTGACGAAGTAGGCCAACGGTGTCAGGGCATCCTGGATGGAGATGGTAACCAGGGCACATCTTTCCTGCAGTCAATAGGTCGTCACCCCCAAAGCAATTATTCCCCATAAATCATTTCTGTTCAGCAGAGAGTAAAAGTTCAAGGCCTTGTATCAAGTTAATTTACAATCTAAGTTGCAAACAACATCATCTATAAATAAATAACTCAGAAGCACATTGGATGTTATCATTTCTATTCATGAAGTTATTTGAATTGATCAAATAGTTGAACACTCCTTTAACCCTTCATGCAATTTATTCCACAATTTCCCACATTCACAGAAGTAAACATTTGTTTGTTGATTATTCACACAGTTTTACTTTAGAAATCTTTCTGGTTTCCACTAGGTCTGTTTTGAATGCTTCAATTATTTTTTATTCCACCAAGAATCAATAAGGTGGTCTCAGTGAGGTCCACCTTAAAGGTGTTGTTTGTCCGGTCCGTCCAGTCTGGAGAAATGTCATGTTATCATTGGCGGGTCAGTGAGGTTCACAAGTCAGTCAGAACCTTGGTCTTTTGGTCTCGGGTCGTTTGGTCATTTGGTCTGTGCACATAATGTTTCATAGATCCAGCCTATGATCAGTCAGCAAACCTTCCACACAGTGTGATGTTATTTCTGCAGTAGGTTAAGTTGTTAGTATCTCATGTTGACTGACATATACTGCAGAGGATCTCTGATTAAATAAACCTAGTTAGAGCTTCAATCCAGGTTAGTTTTGTGTCTGCAGACTTTAGCCATTTTTTTCTTTTTGTATACATAGTTCTGTTAGCTCTCCATACTAACCCATGAGATGCTGGTTTGAAAACCTGCACCAATTAACGTTTTACTCCCGTTCATCTTTCAACTTTCTAAGCAGGGTCGTAGTTTAACACTCCTCTCTGCAGCTTCTGTACTGCTACCCACCCATTACCCTATTAAGATAGTGTCTCGCCCACAGCCAAAATTGAATAGATTAAAAAATAATCTAAAAAGAGGAAATCAGGAAAATCTAATAAAAATAAACACAACTCAGACTAAAAATAAAAATAAAACAATTAAATGTGGCTTACTGAACATAAGATCTCTCTCTTCAAAGACTTTGCTAGTTAGTGACCTGATTTGTGACAATCAGATTGATTTATTTTGCCTCACAGAAACCTGGCTGCAGCAAGAGGATTATGTTACTATAAATGAGTCAACTCCTACTAATTATTTAAATTTTCACATTCCTCAAAATACTGGGCGAGGAGGAGGAGTAGCAACCATCTTTCAGTCCGATTTATTGACTAGTCCCAGACCAATCAATAGCTAAAACTCTTTTGAATATTTAATCCTTAGTTTTCCTCATCCAAATTGCAAAGCACTAAAACCACTTCTGTTTGTTGTTTTGTACCGTCCACCAGGCCCTTACCCCCCAATTTATAGATCAGTTTTCAGACCTTTTATCTGATTTAGTGTTAAATACAGATAAAGTTATTATAGTGGGGGTTTTAACATTCATTTTGACACTGAAAGTGATAGCTTAAATATAGCCTTTAATGGTATCTTAGACTAAATTGGCTTTACTCAAAACATTAACAAACCTACCCACTTTTTGTCTTCATTCTCTGGACCTTGTGCTGACATATGGCATTGAGTGTAAAGGACATAAAAAATTTTTCTCAAAAACCCTGTGCTGTCTGACCATTTCTTAAAAACCTTTTGAGTTTAAATTTTAAACCCGAGTACTCACACCTGAAAAAAAATTTCATTATAGTAGATCATTATCAGAAAATGCTGTAAACAACCTTTAAAGAATCTGTTCCACTTTTAATTTGCTCATTATCACGAAAAAACAAAGGAGGGCAATAATTTTTTTCTTCCCCTTCACAAATTGATTCTCTTGTTCAGAGTGTTACTTCATCATTGCGTGGTGCATTAGAAAGGGCAGCCCCCTTCAAAAAGAAGGTAATTATTCATAGGAGGCAGGCTCCCTGGTTTAATTCAGAGCTGCATACTTTAAAGCAAAGTTAGAAAATTGGAGAGAAAAGGCGCTCTACACACCTAGAGGATTCCTATTTAATCTGGAAAAATAGCCTACTGTTGTATAAAAAGACACTTCACAAGCTAGAACAGCTTAAATTTTTCCTCCTTAAAATAGAAGAGAACAAGAATAATCCTAGTTTTCTTTTTAGTACAGTTCCCCTAAACTTACACAGAGTCATAGCTCTGTTAAGCCACCATTCCCCTTAGCTCTCAGCAGTCATGACTTAGGGATTTTCCCAAAATAAAATTGATTCTATTAAAAAATAAAATCTTTGACATACTCCTGAAGATGATTACTTCATCCTCAACAAAGGGGAAAACATTGGAAAAAATGTAGAACCTGATCTGTGTTTGGACGTTTTTATCCTGTGGAGCTTTCCGAGTTATCAGAAATATTAGCTTCATCTAAACCCTTAACTTGTATGTTAGACCCAAAACCCAACCGAATTATTTTAAAGGAAGTGTTTCCCCGATTACCAGCCCCATTTTAGATATGATTAATCTATCTTTAGTAAATGGTTATGTACCACAAGCTTTTAAGGTAGCTGTAATTAAACCTTTTGCTTTAAAAAAACCTTCGCTTGATCGAGATGACTTAATAAATTACAGACCTATATCCAATCTTCCATTCTTATCTAAAAATTCTTGGAAAATAGTCGCTAATCAAATGTTTTGGAGCATTTTAAAAGCAATGACCTGTTTTGAAGAGTTTCAGTCAGGTTTCAGAGCTCATCATAGCACTGAAACAGCTCTGCTGAAAGTCACTAATGATATTCTTATGGCCTCAGATAATGGACTTGGTTTTCTGTACTGGTTTTGTTTGATCTCAGTGCTGTATTTGATACAGTCGACCATAATATTCTCTTTAAAAAGGCTGGAATATGCTGTAGGGATCAGGGGAAAACAGCGCTAGGCTGGTTTAAATCTTATCTGTCTGACAGATTTCAGTTTGTTCATGTAAATGATAAATCATCTTTAAACTCCGGGTTAATTGGGAAGTACCACAGGGTTCAGTACTTGGGCCAATTCTCTTTTCTAATTTATGCTTCCAATAGGTCAAATTATCAGGAACATAGGATAAATTTTCACTGTTACAATGATGACACTCAGCTTTACTTATCCATAAATCCTGATGAGCCCAACCAGTTAGATAGACTACAAGCATGTCTTGAAGACTAAAAAATTGGATGACTTTTAAATTTTCTGCTTCTAAATTCAGACAAGACAGAGTTCTCATCTTGGACGTAGTCTTTAAAAAAAAAAAGCGCTTAGTCAATCACTTAACCTGGATGGCATTAAATTGACCCCCCGATAATAAAGAAAAAAACTTGGTGTTATTTTTGACCAGGACATGTCAAAAAACTCCCATATTAAACAGGTTTTCTAGGTTTCCCTACTTTCACTTGCGCAGCATTGCCAAAAAATTAAAAAATATCTGTCCAGGATTGATGCTGAAAAAACTAGTCCATCATTTGTTACTTCAAGGCTGGACTTTTTTAATTTTTTACTATCAGGATGTCCACAAAATGCAGTTAAAAAAGCCTTCAGCTGATTCAAAATGCTGCAGCAAGACTTCTGATGAAAATTAAAAAGAGAGATCATATTTCTCCATTTTAGCTTCCCTTCATTGGCCCCTGTTAAATCCAGAAAAAGAATTTAAAATTCCCCTCCTCACATATAAAGCCTTAATGATTAGCTCCATCAACATCAGAGATCTGATTGTTCCATATGTTCCTAACAGAGCACTTCGTTCTCAGACTGCAGGTTTATGGTGGTTCCTAGAGTCTCTAGAAGTAGAATGGGAGGCAGATCCTTTAGTTATCAGGCTCCTCTCCTGTGGAACCAGCTCCCAGTTTTAGTCCGTGAGGCGGACACCCGTTTTTTTAAGGTTAGGCTTAAAACTTTCCTTTTTGATAAAGCCTTATAGTTAGATTGGCTTAGGTTTTTCCTGAGCTATCTCTGTAGTTATGCTGCTATAGGATTAGGCTGCTGGAGGACATAATGACCACTTTCACCCTCTTCGCTACTTTCTCACACTACTCTTCAATTTTGGGAATTTGCTGTTATTTCACTTTTTTAACTTTGTTCTCTCTCTTTTCTCTTCCTAGAAGCTACACCTGGCCTGACTCTGTGTCTACCTGTAACACCTTTCTGGAGAGGGCAACAACTTAATGCTCACCCTCTACCGATGATCCACATGGCCCTGTCTTTCAGTGTTTAACCCTTTCTCTCTCCTAGACATGGCTACTGACTGAGCTTCTACTGTGACTAACTCTATGTTCTCTCTTCAGACTCTAACCTTGAAAACTGGCTCAGAGTTTATCTGTTCTTTCTTTCTAGGTGAATCGACTAAAGGAGCTACATCCATTAACATTTACTTTTCCTTCCCATAGAAAGTACTCCTGGATCAGTGCTTCTTTGTTCCTTTTGTGTCTCTGCTCTGTTCTCTCTAACCCCCAGTCGGTCGTGGCAGATGGCCGCTCACACTGAGCCTGGTTCTGGTTCTGCTGGAGGTTTCTTCCTGTTAAAAGGGAGTTTTTCCTCTCCACTGTCGCTACATGCATGCTCAGTATGAGGGATTGCTGCAAAGTCAACACCAGTGACTGTCCACTGTCTCTACATGCTCATCCAGGAGGAGTGACTGCTGCAAGTCACTGACTGGATGCAATCTGCTGGGTTTCCTTAGATAGAAAAACTTTTTATCCAATTTGAATAAATAACAGAATCTGGCTGCACTGTTCAATGGTTAGGATTAATTGGAATGTTTGTACCTGACTTTTGTGAAGTGCCTTGAGACGACATGTGTTGTGAATTGGAGCTATATAAATAAACTGAATTATTGAACTTCCCCTGGATCTTTAGTGGAGAAAATGAGTGCCATTGTCAGATCTCATGATTTCAGGCACTCCCATGAAGGAACCTTTTCCTTCAGGTTTGTGTTCTGCTCCCATGTTAGTAAAATCAATCATTATTTGCTTCCATGGAGCACTATAGACTGGAACGCTGCCCAGTCCTGCTTTTAATGAAACCTTTTGATTAAACTGATTGCAGATTTCAGACGGTTGCACAAAATATGTTGTGACATTTTTCAAATTATCCTTCAACTTATGACTTTTGAGAAATGGGACCTGTTGCTCCGAACCCAGCACAGGACTTCTCTTTTTTCCTACTTCCCCTTTTGAGAGAGAAAAAATTATCATATCTAAGGTTCTATTCTAGAGAATACATAAACTTCTGGGGGCCGGTTTGGCCCGCGGGCCTTGATTTTTCCCACTACGGGGAGAGTTACAATTTTTATCGAGCTCTAGCAAGACAGGTTTGGTGTGCAGAATTTTTATTTTGTTTTCAGGCAGCGCATGTCTGTGTCGGTTTAATGCTGCAGTCATTTCACAGAGCTGGGGAGGGGAAATTTTAACTTCTCCAAAAGAGGAAAAAATACAACATCATTTCGGCCCAAACCCCCGGAGTAGACACGCTTGTTCCGAGCCCCCGGCCAAATTGAAAGCTCTCTAATTGGTTCCAAGACCCCAGAACACATTCCCCCCACCCGGGGGATGGATCAGCGGCAGCCCTTTATCCCCGCTAGGTTTCCAGACTACACACTTCCTCAACTGATCTCTTTCACACGAAACAATTTTGAAAAAAACATAATATCTTTTACAAACTACTTTTTCCCGAGGGCGCCTGTAAAAACAGGTGGAGACTTATTTTGTATAACTTGTACGAAAAGTTTCCTGGGGGGTAAAAGATCTTTGAGTCAAAAAAAATAAATCATATTTATATTGTAACCCAAGTTAGTTGCTAATTTATTGTCTTTTTTAATTTTTGCCAAATTTTAGATTTGTTAAAACCCTTAATTTCCATAAACTTTTTGAAATCACCCTCAGAACAAAGTATTCGCATCATTTACCATGAAGTGTCCGGGTTTTTTGGGACACCTACTTTTCAAGCACGTTGATAATTTTTGATTATCTACCAAAATTAGACCTTTGGGGTCCTTTCCCGAAACCTCTACCCCCAAAGTAAAAAAAGAAATTTGCATATTTTGACAACTTAATCATACCTTTATTTAGTTATTCTTTCCCGTTAAACAGATCACAATAAAACAGTCCTTTTTCCAATAAATCCTTTTCCATTTTTCCATCCTTATGTTTATCATTATTTCGTTGTTTTCTCTAAAGTTAAAGGTCAGTCAGGACAAACTTTTGAGAAAACATTGAAAAGAAGTTAGCAAACATTTAAGACACACGAACATCCCGGCTTGCCTCCCTCTTGGAAGTTTGGGCGGCAAAATCTTTTCCCATGAAGTTATTAAACCCAAAACCCCTAGGAGAATGACAGGTCATTTGGTTTTTCCCCCCCCAAAAGGGGTTTTAGATCCAATTTTTCACCCAAGAAAATTCATAAGAAATTTAAGTTTTCACTTCCCCTGAAACAAAACCCCCAGAAATTTTTCCAATTGCGAGCATTGAAACATATAGGAACACCGCCCTTTAGAGAAAAACAAATGAAAAACAAAACCTGGTGCCCCCCTAAAACGTTCTTTAGTTGCTGAACGCAACTAAAATAAAAACCCCAAAAAAAAAATAGTCACAGAAACTAAAACATCCCATTTGATCATGAACCCTTTCACTATGTGGCCCACATCTTTATCATTCTATTTGGGGGCCTTCATTCATTCCCGTCACACTCTTTCACCCACACTTTTTTCAACCCCAAACACAATTTTTGGGTTTCATTTTTTCCTAAACCCCCAGAGATTTGTTTAAGTAATAATGGGTCAAGGGACCCCATTTGTCAGGCTGGTTTTTACATTTTCCACCTTTTCGGGCCCTTCTTCACCTAGGAGGAAAAATACATTTTAAGGGTTATCACTCACATCATCGGGCCCAATAGGGGGAGACCTTCATCAATTTTTCCCAGAAAAAATCATAGTATTGGAAAGCAATGCCTAAAAATAACCAGTTTGATATACAGCACCCAGTACAACAAATTAACAGAACAAGAAATCAAAATTTGGGGTAGAGAATCAGCATTTTTTTTCTTTCACCTTCTTCTTTTCACAACACATAATCATTTTTTTAATTGTTATTTTCATTATTTTTAATACAAAGAAGACAAAAATAAACATTTTTGCAGCCTTGTGTCTACCAGTTTTAAAAGGGAAATAAAAGAAGAAAAAAAGCAAAAGATGTTATAAACAGAATAATTTTGTTCAGAAAAGGAAAGGATAGCCTACCTTTGTAGCACCGGGGTTTTCGGACACAAAAAACTATGGATACTTGGCCTCTTGTCACCCTTTAACAGCATAAGTAGTGAAAGTTGAAAATTAATTTTGTACTTCTGCACCTAAAATCTATTCAGATAAAAATAACTGAAACATCTAAACATTATTAGTGAAGTTTTCAGCCCCAATTTTCCCTTTTTCATTTTCTTACCCACCCTTTCTTTCGTACCTCTGTTATTTGATTTTGTATCATGCAAGCTCCTCTTTAGCACAGCGCCTGAGTGTTTTGTTTGGAAAGCTCTTATATAAATAAACTGACTTGACATAAAACGGTATGTACAATTCGCTGGCATTTTATTGCTTTTCAATTTTTCAATTAAATCAATGTATATTTAAGAATTAAAAGTTTGGTGAAAACCAAGTTTTCATATAGGACATTAATTTTAATCTTTTCAGAAGGCAATGGTAGATTTTTTTGTTCAAAAATAAAAATTAACAGCATTTTTCCTCTCTGTAAGTCTTAAATGAGTGAAAGTTTTTTAAGTTTAATCACTGCAATTAATTGTTTTAAAGTTTTCAAAAATCATCCCCGTGGAGTCAGTAAAATTTGAGTCTAATGGTCGAGCTAAAAATCCAAATTTTTATTGTTTGAAAGCCTGTTGTCTTAAAATTGAAATTTTCTTTTTGAGAATGTTTTTCCTTCCAGCTCGTAAAAGGTTTTCCCCAACTGCTGCGAATCAGAACAATATGTTATTTAGGGGCAGCCACAGAAAATAATCCACCCCTCAAAATTTGAAATCCTGATTTAGAAATATTAATCCAATTTAAATTTACCAAAAATGGCCTGAGAAATATGATCAGTTATCATTATGTGTTTTACACCAAAAGTAAGGAAAAATTAGACGTTTTTTATTTTGTTTAAAAATTTCATCAGCTTGAATACTTTGCCTCATTACTTACTGTATCACTGTTATTCATATTTACTTTATTGTTTTAAAACATTTTCTCTTGCTTTTCAGTAAGAAAAAAGGTTCATTTTTTCTGGACTTCATCCTCACAGAGATTGGAACATGAACTCTGTATGTTGTTTTACTTTGTGTCTTGATGATAAGTGTCATGCAGTTGCTATGCTGGTGGTTGTGATTTGGTTGTGTGTGACCATGTGGTTGTGAGTGGGTGTTTTTTGGGTCCTGAAGAATGTTGTGGGTATTTCTGTGTGATTTTTTTATTTTGTTTTTTCTTTTTACTTTTTTATCTTCTGTTCTGCAAGGACCCTGTCAAAAATGAAAATGGTGCATTTCTAAAGGGGGTTACCTTGAAAATAACCCAGTTGTCAGTGCTGCCAAAATTTTCCTTTTATTCTTTCCATACCTCGATTGGTTTTTTTCTATGGTAGTTTTAGCATCAAAAAAGGGTCAGAGTATTGTGTTCATTAAGTTGTTGAATGTAAGTATTAAAAATCTGAACCATAGATACCCTTTTTAAAAATCTGGGTTCAATTACATTTAACTGTAACTGAGTCCTGTGGAAAAACTCACTCCTCATCTGTTTAGAAAGCTTAATGAAATTGATGAACACTAAAAAGAAGGTATGTTATGTCTTATGATCTTAGTTTGTTTTGCCCAGTTTTTTAAACACACCGTACAGTTTCCTTTTTTTTATACTTTGTATTTATTTCAAGTAAATTAAAGTTTGTTTCATTTAGTCCAGTCCAGTAATTCTGTTAAGGTGCATTTCATCTTGCGTTAAAATTTGAGTCTAATTTGATCATTCTGAGGGAAAAAGTCAAACATCTATTAAAGTCATGTTTTTTAGGGGAGAGATTTTCCCCCTTCTGGCGCTTCCTTTCGTGTTATCATAAAGAAACTGACCTAAATTATTCTGGTACTGCGGATCAGACCTGCTCTTGTAATCTCTAATTTTATTGTGATACCTTATTTAATAAATAACACTGAGCGTCAGGGAAATTAAAAGTTTTTACCTTTCAAGCAGGCGGCCCATGGCCAGGACTGCTTTTCAAAATAAAAACTCAAAAAATTTTCAATTAGTTTCATATCAGAAAACAAATTTAAATCAAATGTATCCTGCCACATATCCCCTAATTTTTACATAAAATGAAACAGACATTCATTTCAAAAAAAAACAGACAGACAAAAAAGGACGAACAATGGCCACATAAAGTTTGATTACCCTGTAAATACAGCACTTTTAGAGTGGAACCACTTTTTGTCATTTAATGTTAAAAATTATTTCTTCCCTTTTTCTGGTGTCGACAATTATTACCCGGGCTCAAACAAAACTCCATCAAACTGTTTTTTAAACTTGTTAAAGCGCTTTTTGTTTTGAAACTTGCTAATATATTGCTCCTCCCTGTGTCTTTCTAGTGATTCTCTCAGTCATTCTCTCACACACACGTTCACACACTCTGGCTGAGCCTGTTAGCTTAGCATGTAGCTTAGCATGTTAGCTTAGCATGTTAACTTAGCATGTTAGCTTAGCATGTAGCAGTCAATGTCCGTCAGTCTTAATGTGTCCTCCGTCACTTCAGTCTTCTCACTGAGATGCGTTCTGGTCAGACGATTAAAAAAAAAAAAAGAGAATAGAATGATGGATAAGAAAACGAAAGCAAAGTTGGACTGAAAATTTAACTAATAATGTTTAGATGGCCTAGTCAAAGGCCGCTCTAAGCAAATAAGTTTTTAATCATGATTCAAAGCAATTTAGGGTTTCGGCGCTTTTCCAGTTTTCTGGGAGTTTATTCCAGATTAGTGGAGCATAAGAACTAAAAGCTGCTTCTCCATGTTTGGTTCTGGTTCTGGTTCTGCAGAGTAGATTTGAGCCAGAAGACCTGAGAGGTCTGGGTGGTTGATCCACTGACAACAAGTCTGTAATGTATTTTGGGGCTAAGTTATTCAGTGATTTATAGACTAACAGAAGTATTTTAAAGTCTATTCTCTGAGCTACATGGACCCAGTGTAGGGACTTTAGAACCGGGGTGATGTGCTCCACTTTCTTAGTTCTAGTGAGGACGCGGGCAGCAGCGTTCTGGATCAACTGCAGCTGTCTGATCCACTTTTTAGGCAGACCTGTGAAGACACTGTTGCAGTAATCAGTTCTACTAAAGATGAACGCATGAATTAGTTTTTCAAGGTCCTGCTGAGACATTAGTCCTTTAATCCTGGAGATGTTCTTTAGGTGATAGAAGGCCGACCTTGTTACTGTCTTTATGTTCCTCTGAAGGTTCAGGTCTGAGTCCATCACTACACCCAGGTTTCAGGCCTGACTGGTGGTTTCTAGCTGTATTAACTGAAGCTGTGTGCTAACTTTTAAACGCTCTTCCTTTGGTCCAAAGATTATTACTTCAGTTTGGTTTTGATTCAGCTAAAGAAAATTTTGGCCCATCCATGCATTGATTTCTTCTAAGCATTTACCCAGCGCTTGAATGGGTTCATAGTCACCTGGTGACGTCGTAACGTATAGCTGTGTGTCGTCTGCATAGTTATGATGACTTACGTTGTTGTTTATTAAAATCTGAGTTAGGGGGAGCATGTAGATATTGAATAGGAGGGGCCCTAAGATGGATCCTTGGGGAACGCCACATGTGATTTTTGTGGTCTCTGATGTAAAGTTACCTACTGACATAAAAAGGTCCCTGTCCTTCAAGTAGGATTTAAACCAGAGTTGAATCATCGCTGTACCCCATGTTCTCCTCCACATTCACTTCTAGTCGATGGATTTTCATCTCCAAAACAGCCAATTTCTGTAAAAGTTTATCAAAGTCCTCTGTGGTGAAGGGAGGCATTTTGTGCTGATTAGCTGGCGTCAACTTGTCCTTCTTTCGAGTTTGATTATAAAAACATCAAAATCCTTTAGAAAAAAATTAAAAATAATAATAATCATTGGGAGTCGCTGGTAAGAAGTAGTTTTAGTCCAATATTTCCATAATTTTGGCTAACAGATAAAAAGTTAGGAGTAAAAGAATGCAAGCAAGCAGGGAGCTTAGGAGAAAAGCATCTGAGCAGAGACATTGACATTGAATCTGAGCAGATAAGAAGTCTTTTTATTCTGTTTCTTTAAGGATATCTAGATCAACTTTAATGGCAGGAAACAACCAAGAAGGAGTAACTGAATAGGGTACAGCAGTGCTATATCTCTTTCCTTGTAATCCCACATTTGTTTGCAGTCCAAGCAAAACAGTCTACTTTTGACTTTTCGATTTTCCCAGCATGGCTGTAAAGTTTTAACTGCTGGATGTCTTTCTACCCTATGTCCTTGCAATAATGTCAAATAATTCATCAAAACTTGTTTACATCTTAGATGCAAAGGGAGCTCTCCGATTTCCACCTGTACAGCCACATTTGGAGACGTTCTCATAGCCCCACAACATAATCTCAGCGCTTGATTCTGAATTATTTCAAATTTATGAATCATTGTTTTTGCAGCCTGTTTATATAGTACAGATCCATAATCCAATATTGATCTTATCAGAGCGATATGTATCGTTTTTAGAACAGTTTTATCTGCCCCCCAGTCTGATCCCATTAAGCACCTCATTATATTCACAATTTTCTTACATTTTCCCTCAATATATCTTATATGGTCACCCCATAGAAGTTTTGAGTCAAATAATATTCCAAACAAATCTAAAGTTACTTACTTTTTCTCCATACATTTTTAAATCAATTTGTTCAACCTTCTTTCTACTAAATACAACTGTTTTAGTTTTATCTACTGAGAACTTTACCCCCCAAGTATAAGCCCAATTCTCCAGAGATTTAATAGCATTTTGTATTTTTTTCATACACTACTGTTTTTCCCCTTCTCCATAAAGCCCCATCATCAGCAAATAATGATTGCATAATATCCTGATCAACACCGAAAAACATATCATTAAACATAATCGCCCCCCCTTGAATCGCCACCTTAACGTGGTGGAGGAGTTTGAGTGCTCAAATGATCCTAGAGGCTATGTTGTCTGGGGCTTAAATGCCCCTGGTAGGGTCTTCCATGGCAAACAGGCTCTAGGTGACGGGTCAGACAAAGAACAGTTCAAGAGACGCTCATGAGGACAATGACATCGAGGCACGTGACGTCGGCCGGTACGGCAGAGCCGGGGTCCCACCCTGGAGCCAGGCCTGGGGTCGGGACTTGCGGAGAGCGCCTGGTGGTCGGGTCGCTCATCGCGGGACCCGGCCGGGCCAAGCCCGAACGAGAGACGCGAGGCCGTCCCCCAGTGGGCCCACCACCTGCAGGGGGAACCGTGAGGGACTGGTGCAAAGAGGATTGGGCGGTAGACAAAGGTGGAGACCTCAGCGGCCCGATCCCCGGATGCTTAGGCTAGCTCTAGGGACATGGAATGTTACCTCACTGGGTGGGAAGGAGCCTGAGCTTGTGCGGGAGGTCGAGAGATACCGACTAGAAATAGTCGGGCTCTACTCCACACACAGCATGGGCTCTGGAACCCATCTCCTCGAGAGGGGCTGGACTCTCTTCTACTCTGGAGTGGCATAGTGAGACTCTGCTGGGAACGTCTGGCGGAGCCCTCGGCCAGGGATGTATTCAACTCCCACCTCCGGGAGAGCTTTGGCCAGATTCCGGGGGATGTTGGAGACATAGATTCTGAGTGGACCATGTTCTCCTCATCTATTGTCGATGCTGCTGCCCGTAGCTGCGGCCGTAAGGTCTGTGGTGCCTGTCATGGCGGCAATCCCCGAACCCGGTGGTGGACACCGGCAGTAAGGGACGCTGTCAAGCTGAAGAAGGAGTCCTATCGGCTGTGGTTGGGTTGTGGGACTCCTGAGACGGCTGACGGGTACCCTGAGGCCAAGCGTGCCGCAGCCCGGGCTGTGGCAGAGGCAAAAACCTGGGGCTGGGAGGAGTTCGGTGAGGCCATGGAGAAGGACCGGTTGGCCTCGAACCGATTCTGGCAAACCGTCCGGCGCCTCAGGAGGGGGAGGCAGTGCTTCGCCAACACTGTTTATAGTGGGGGTGGGAGGCTGCTGACCTCGACTGGGGACATTATTGGGTAGTGGAAGGAGTACTTTGAAGATCTCCTCAATCCTGCCTTCACACATTCCCTGGTGGAAACAGAGGCTGGGGACTCGGGGTTGGACTCTTTCATCACCCAGGCTGAAGTCACCAAGGTGGTTAAAAAGCTCCGCGGTGGCAAGGCTTCGGGGGTGGAAGAGATTCGCCCTGAGCACCTCAAGTCTCTGGATGTTGTGGGGCTGTCATGGTTGACACGCCTCTTCAACATTGCATGGCGGTCGGGGACAGTGCCTCTGGACTGGCAGACCGGGGTGGTGGTCCCCCTTCATAAGAAGGGGGACCGGAGGGTGTGTTCCAACTACAGAGGGATCACACTCCTCAGCCTCCCTGGTAAGGCCTACGCCACGGTTCTGGAGAGGAGAGTCCGGCCGATAGTCGAACCTCGGCTTCAGGAGGAGCAGTGTGGTTTTCGTCCCGGCCGTGGAACACTGGACCAGCTCTATACCCTCTACAGGGTACTCGAGGGTTCATAGGAGTTTGCCCAACCGGTCCACATGTGTTTTGTGGACCTGGAGAAAGCATTTGTCTGTGTCCCTTGTGGTGCCCTGTGGGGGGTGCTCCAGGAATATGGAGTCGGGGGCCCTTTATTAGGGGCCATCTGGTCCCTGTACGAGCGGAGCAGGAGTTTGGTCCACATTGCCGGCACTAAGTCGAACCTGTTCCCAGTGCATGATCTGGAAATGAAGTTAAGCTAGTCTTGGAACTAGCTTAGATAATAATTGGTATACCGTTAAACAACCATTCACAATGCAAGATCAGATAAAAGATTATTTTAATAAAATAACATTTTAAAGAATGATTTGCTGAATAAAACCAACATGCTGGATGACCAATTCTCAGCGATATTTACTTAGCTGCCTTTTTGTATTAAAATAATATTTAAGGAATCTGTTTTAAAATAAGAACCAAACCTTTTGGATCAATGGGTCTTAGTGGTGTTTAATTAGCTGGCTTCGCCTAGTACAAATAATAGTTGAGGAAATATTACTTTCTAGAGTGGAAACTAACAACCTTTCTGGGTAAATGATCTTCAGCTGACTCATAAAGTAGGCGAGAACGTGTTCTTAGCCGTTAGAGGTTGGAGCTAACAGAAGAAACTTATAGCTGGTTACCAGAATCAAACACATGTCTTTAAAATACCACTAATAAAAGGGTTGAAATGCATAAGCGTGGAGGCGCGTTTAAAAAGCACCCTTTAAATAAAGTTTGTCTTAACTTTAGAAACACAACACAGAACACATCCTTAGCTGAGTGCCAGTCTGCTAGTTCTTCCTGTAGCTGAGTTTCTCAACACAAACAAAATCAAACATCATTAAACGAACATTTAGATGATTTAACTCTAAACTAATCTTCTCTGCCCAAACGCTACCTCTACATGAACCGTGCTGAGGAGAAGTTGTCCCTGGGCGTTGAGGAAACATCTCGTGTGGTTAAACAAAGGGTTAGATTGCAGCTAACCTGTGGACTGGGTTGGCTCGTTCTGCCGGCCCGACCGAACCGTACGATGGAGGCACACTTGGGCCCTTGAGTGGCCGCGATGCGGCGGGTTAGCTCTCGCCACGATGCGGTCCGGGTCTTCTTTTCCAGGCTTTGGGGGAGATCCGCTTCAATTAGGGCTGATTCTGGAGGCCTCAGAAGAAAAGCCAAGTCAAGCTTGTCTCATTAAACCCTTTATATGACTGAAGGCTGGATACTGGAAATCAGTGCAAATCAGTGCTTAACTTTGTTGCATGTGATCGTAGTCACTCTGGGTCCAAGTTGAAGAGTTATGTCTACTTGGCAGCAAGGAGACCTGGGCGCCGTCTCTCCTTCCAGCTCCTCTGGGGACCTGCATGGAAGAGGTCTGTTTGCTGGAACTTTGGGTTTTTACTCCAACAGTGACGTCACGGGACGTCCGCTGTTACTTCTGTTCCTGGCTGAGCTGGAAGTAGGTTACTGTGATTTATTTAGAAAAATCCAGAAAAGATCAAACTGGCCTTTATGGTTGTAACCCATGGCTGGAGCCAACAACTATTTTAATGACACTGAGACGATAAACATTCTTCCCTCTGTTGTCCAGACATGATTTTACCTGGTGACAACAACGGTATAATAATAATGCTTGGAAGAGATGAGGCTTGTGTTCATAAGTGTCTGGTAGTGACCTTACACACCAGTTCATTCAGGTATCAGGTAACAACTGAGGTCAGATGCAGGTGGGTAAAAACAGATTTAGCATATTTTTTCAAACTCTTCCTCCCAATAAATCTGACTTTAATTTAGAGAGAGAACCAGTAAATAGTCATTTGACATGAACTAAGGCTCTCTTCACCCTTTACACAAATGTTTCTTGAATTATAGACGTCTTAAAAATGATTATTCAGTCATGGTGACCTCGTATGACTTGAAGCATTTCTACTCACAGAACATCCACCAAAAAAGCAAACATCCCTTGAATCTTCTGGCTGTGGTCCCAGAGGGAAGCCTCTTGTAAAGGTGACGCAGGAGGAAGGCCGCTGACAGTTTACTGAA